>JAVIAB010000041.1:51810365-51960365 GCA_032433765.1 Megaustenia siamemsis | reverse complement strand
CTTCTACCACGCCATTCTCTTAAGCTGTCTGGTATCTTTTCTCTTTGTTTCCCTCTATCTCATCATCCATCAATTGTATCACCTGTCACAATATATTCTAGTTGTTCTCTTCTCATTACATTGCCAAAAAAGATGATTGTTTCTTCCTAATATTGAGAATTAGCTGCTCTCTTTCTGTTTTGGCCTCTTTCAGAACGATTTCATTACTCTTCTAAACTGTTCATGGTATTCTCAACATTCTTCTGTAAAACCACATTTCTACAGCCTCGAATGATTTTATTGTCCTTTTACCCAAGATTCACATCCACATATTAAGACTGGCTCTACGAAACATTTAAGAACTCTTTTTCTTGTTTTTATTGTCAAAAATGAATTGCATAGTATCTTCCTCATTTTCTGAAAAGCTGCTTTTGCCTGAGCAAATCTGCATCTCACTTCTTTTGTGCATCTACAATCTGAGGTTAACAATGTTCCCAGATATTTAAATTCATTTACCTGTTTTAATATTGTTCCACTTGTCTTTATTGTGCACATCGGTGACGTTTTTTACGTTGTTGATACCATTACTTCTGTCTTTTTGCTATTGAGTCCTTTATTTTTGCTTTTTTTCACTATAATGTCCAACATTTCTTGTAACTCATTTTAACTCTTAGCGATTAAGACTGCATCATCAGCATACCATAGTAAAAAAGTAAAGTAAAGTACCCCCCGTCACGCCAAGTGGCGTATAGGGAAATATGGTGTTAGTGACCCTATATTTTACAGACCTTCAGCACATGATTTTTGGGGTAATGTGGTCGGTATTACGCCCGTGCTGCTTTACTTTCCCAGAAAAAATCCGGTACCCATTTAAGGCTGGGTGAACCAGGAGCCGTCGGTTGGGATCGAACCCTACCCCTTGTCCGTAGTAGTCCAGTTCACTAACCACTGAGCTATCGCGGCTCCCACTAATTTTTAGGGAATTAGTAAAACCCAGGTGTCCTCGCCAGGGTACGAACCCCGGCTGTTGCCGTGGTAAGCCAACCGCCTATCGATTGCGCTAACCGGACACCCCAGCATACCATAGAATATTTATATTATGACCTCCGATTGTTATTCCAGGCATGCCCCTTATGGATCTTAAAATAATCTCAAAATACATATTAAACAAATCTGGTGACAGCACATTACATTGACTAACACCCTGTTTTATTTCTTGAAACATTCCCAATTGATTTCCAGTTCTTATGGCCGCTGTTTGTTGCAAGTACATGTTCTTTATTATTCTTAGATCTTCGCTGTCTACGTTTATGCCTTCAAAAATGTTGATTATTTCTTGGTGCTTTACTTTGTCAAATGTTTTGGTATAATCTATGAAACTTAGGTATACATCAGTTTTCATTTGTTATGCTCTTTCCACTAAAGATCTTATGATGTATATAGCCTTGTTCGTTTCCTAACCCCCCAAAAATCCTCTTTTTATCACTAATTTCTGGACTGATTTTGTTTTGCACTCTTTGCGTGATCATTCTTAGTAATATATTAGTCATGTGATTCATAAAGCTTATTATGCGATGATCATCTTGCGCATTATATATATATCACAAACCCATGGCTCTCTTGAAAAAAATAAATTCCCGAATAGGAAAGGCAGCTTTGGCATTTGGTAACCTTAAAGATAGAGCAATGGCAAACATTTCTCTCTCTCTCTCTTTCTCTCTCTCTCTCTCTCTCTCTCTCTCTCTCTCTCTCTCTCTCTCTGCGATCAGGCCTCAATGAATGCAGGACTCCAGACTCTCACATGAAGACAGCTGTCTGTTTAAGTGAATTGATCGACCCCACAGACAGAACATCATAATTAGAGTCTGTTAGATCCACTCTAATTGAATACCTGTTAAAACGTTGCACTG
This sequence comes from Megaustenia siamemsis, assembly GCA_032433765.1. Classification (NCBI taxonomy): domain Eukaryota; kingdom Metazoa; phylum Mollusca; class Gastropoda; order Stylommatophora; family Ariophantidae; genus Megaustenia; species Megaustenia siamemsis. Next base: position 51,958,476 of record JAVIAB010000041.1, on the reverse strand, counting down.
TGTTCTGCTCCAGTGGCCCAGTGCATCCGATTTCAGTCAGCATTTTATTCAGGTTTCCTTTCCTTAGCCTTTGATTGTCCCTAATCGTCCTGCAAGGCTGCAGATTGTCTTTTCTGTATGGGGATTCTGCCCTTAGATGGTCAGCCCTCCCACGTTAACGGGCACCATTTGCCCGAGTCACTAGAGGTGACTAACACAGACATGCACACACAAAGATATGAGATGTGACTAACACAGACATGCACACAACGATATGAGGCATGACTAACACTGACACACACCAATATATGAGATGACAATCATTAAACTAACACTCAAGGCTCAGATTCAAATTTACCACAGTCGCGTGCATAGTACACATCGTTACGGATCTGAAACTTGGTATAACTATTCAGGGCAGGAGAAAAAGGTGAACTAGTTTTGTGTTGTCTTCGAAAGATTATGAACCTCAAATGTCAGGATAAAGTAACCAACTCTAATGTCTTACAACGAGCCAAACACTGATATATCACTTCGATATCCGAGACTAAGGTGGCTAGGTCATGTAAGAAGAATGGGAAACAATCTTATTCATAAACAAATATTGTATAGCAAACTTAGGGATGGAAGGATATAAAGGGCAGACAAGCGTTGAAATATAAGGATGTTTCAGGGCTTCCGTCGAGTGAATTCTCCATCAGTGAAAGAAACTGCGAAAATCTGGCAGCAGATCGTAGCACATGGAGAAATTAAAGTAAAAAATGACACAGCAACTTTCGAGGCAGTGTTGATATTAAATTCAACAGACAAACGACGCAGGAGAAAAAAAAAAACGACGAGGCTAGGCACCACAAAAGCATCTTGTACATTCTGCGGACGGATCTGTCTGTCCAATTTTGGTAGACTCAGCCACGAGAGAAAATGTTTAGCAAAACATCAACCAGCATAAGACACTAATATATTACCAGACTTATCATGGTTGCTCGTTACAAACCGTCTGTCAAGACACCAAATGGTCATCTATATGTATCATCATTATCAGCAGCAGCATCATTAAATGTCGTCTCCGTATCGAAGATTGGCTACCATGGAGAGTCGTTCATCTCTGTCTCTTGCTTTGATAGTGCAGGTTATCATAGGCTGACTTGTCCATTGTTTGATGTTACTTGTCCACGTTATATATATATACGACACCTCACTGAAGTGTTTTAAATTAGAGACGAGGTCCTCACTTTAGGAAGCGAAAGTTGAGCTGCACAGGATGTCACAAGATGAATACATAAGTGACTGATTTAAAATCCATCCCTCTAGATTTTCTGTCTGTGGTTACTGTGGTTACTCCTGTAGCCTTCGATCTCCCCCGAGTCTTCTCACAAGGTAGTAAGCTAGCTGGACATGAGTACCACTGTCGAAAATAGGTATTATTGAAATATAATCTATAAATTGCTCTTTTTTTAACAATAAAGTTAATTATCGGAATTGGATTTATGCTTTAATAACAGTTATGATGGGGATTTGAATATTTCACACCAAACAAATGTCAAATTAGTCTCTCTAAATGCACTTCTCGTAAATATTTCTCTGCTCATTAATTCTGTTGGATACATCTTGTGTGTGGTGTCACACATTTGAACCTTTTCCATGCAGCTTTAAAGACATCAGTTTTAAGAGTGAAATGAATGTATTAGATAAAGAGCAGATTAGACCTTAAATGCTATACAATTTAATGGCTTATAACTAAAATTCAACATTAAGGTGAAAGCTAACAGCTGTGATCACAGCCAACTTGAGTGCAGGTACGACTAGGAAACGAAGAATGCTAATTAATTTGGAAAATTCCACATTCTGACCCCTAATTTGTGTCACAGATAATTAATTTGCCGTTACATATGTCATTAATCAACATAGAGTTAATTACTGTAAGCAGTTGACATATCCTGTTAAAATCTGCAATTATTGTATGCCTTAACAAGGCTATTTATTCCATTTGTCATGTGACGCACACAAATTGGAATATATAAGTGTTCACGATAAGGAGAAACGACTGGAGAATGTTAGCAGAAGAATGTAGCATATGGAAAATAAATATAAGAAATAGCGCAACAAAATTCGACAATAAAAGGAAGTCCACATTAGGAAAAAAAAAGACGCAAGAGAAAAGAGATATCTTTGGTAATAATTTTGTCTTGTTCATTCTGCTGCAGGATCTGTCATTCCTACATTAGTAGAATTAGACTTGAAAGACGCTGCTCTATAAAAACAGCGTCTGGTAGTTACTTTCGATGATCGATACCTGCCAATCTCCAGCCGTTTGCAAAAATGTACCATGTCCTGAGGTGTGCTCGAAAGCAAGAGTCAGTAACAGTCTTCATAGTAACGGTACACATTTTCTCCAGTAAAAAAATAGTTAAAATCTCAAAACATTTCCGGGAAGGTAATGTGTCTTCTTTGCTATGAAATGGCGTCAAACCTAAAAAAAGAACCAATGGCCAACCAGAGTGATCTCGTGTCACATAAACCAACAAAGAAAAACCCAGATTCATGCTAACAGATTCACACAAGAGACAGACATGTAAATATCAAGAGGTCAAAGGAAATAGTTTCCAATATCAACGAACGAACGAATGAAATAAAAGCTTTAATTGTGGTGCACTTAGAAACAGCAAAAAGTACCGGACACAATTGTGAAATTGTTGCCCTTTATGTATGAGGCCGTGTGTGCCTCTCCTAGAAAAGTGCTGTCTTTTTCTAATTGATCTAACGATGATACAAATGCGAATGTCTTGAAAGTTCCAGCATCGCAGTTAGGACGGGGCAGTGCAGTAACAGATGATACAGAATTTCCACATGGTGGTTGCTGTATAAAACCGCAGCTTTTTCTTCTTCCTCTTCCTCTTCTTCTTCTTCTTCATCATCATCTACTTCTCCTTCCCTAACTTCTTTTCTTTCTGCATCCTACAACATTGTAGATCGTTGGGACACCACTTACAGACTTAGTCAACCTTTATCACTTCTCTCTATCTTCAATAATTCTTTTAGACTCTACAAATTTGACGCCTTACAATTCTTTTATGTTATCTTCCCATCTCTTTCTCTGTCTACTTTTTCTTCTCTCTCCGTCCACGCTCCCCGCAGAAAGGTCTTTGCTTGACTGACGATAGAGATGTGTGACCAAAACTATTTCATTTTTCACTTTCTCACAATAGTCAAAAGATCATCATCTACTTCCAATGCGTGTTGTGTAATTTTACGAACTTTTTCATATGCTGCACGATCTAAATAACAGATGCCCAAAATCTTACGATAATATTTCATCACCACAGCTTGCGTTTTCTTTTGTGTTTCTACAACTATCCCTTTCTGCAGTTTGGTTTGTGAAAAGGTTTAATTCTCTTTGAATATTGCTAACCATGATCATCTTATTACATGGAATATCACTGTAGTCTCTTTTTAGTTGCATTGCTGGGTCACGTGATTGTTACTTTACTTTTACTTGAACTGTTAGAAGCCAGCTTGAGTTGGCCTTAGTTGAGCCTTTTTTTTAAATTTTGGTTGGAATTCCAAGTATATGTTTGCTAAGATATTTGTGAAATAGTAATATATGTAAAATACAGACAAATTAGATTTTTGAGGGCATGTAAAAAAACACAGGAGCCTACTAAAAGTAATATACGAAGAAGAAATACAAGGTAAAAAAGACAGAGGCAGGCCAAGACTAACATGGACAAGTAACATCAAAAGATGAACAAGTCAGCCTATGACAAACTGCACCATCAAAGCAAGAGACAGAGCGGATTGGGGCTCCGTGATAGCCAGCCTTCAATGTGGAGACGGCACTCTATGATGATGATGTAAATACAAAATTCAGTACAATTAAGTGGTAAATTATCGCCATTTGTAGTACGGACGTCATTAAACTAATTCGAACTTTAGTCCATATTTGTATCTAACAGTTTCCCATCGTTTCTTGTTTTGTTTTCTGAGTTCTTTTAATTATGCGAGTTATTGCGTCCACATCTGTGAAAGACTGACAGTTCTAGGTCGAGATTAGGGCTATGGAAAGTGCCATCCTCCAAACGTTACTGAGATAAAGATATCTCGTTAATCGCATTTCGCCTCAAAATGAAGGACGGAATGACACTGGTGCAGGTCCTGCGCACATGATTTACTCACTTGACTCGTAATGACACGCAACTTAATTGTTTAGATTTTTTTGGGGTCTGAGCACGTGTACATTTGAAGCCAGATAATTAACTTTTGCTTAATACAGGGAATTACTTTATAATAGTATTCTAGCAGCATTTTTTTTCTAATCTCAGTAATATTATTAGTATTATTATTTTTATTGAGAGCCAAGATAGTTCAAACCAAATTTGTTTTAAAAAAAACTAGCTTTAAATAACCAACTTAACAGTCCTGCAACGTGCTAAGACCCCAACAGTCATGTCGATGCTCAGATGTCGAAGACTAAGATGGCTGGGGCATGTCCAGCGAATGGAAGAAAAACGCATCCCCAAGCAAATACTATATGATGAACTAACACGCGGAAAAAGACAAATCGGCAGACCTAAACTACGATATAGAGATATCTGTAAATCATCTCTGAATGACTTCTCCGTCTGTGAAAATGACTGGGAACATCTGGCAAGTGATCGCACATCTTGGAGAGCGTGTATAAGGAATGGTATAACATCATTTGAGACCGTGCTAACGCAAAAATTAGAAGAGAAAAGTCTCATGAAAAAAGATGGAAAACCCTGTGGATCAATGGACCTGACTTGTTCATTCTGTGGCCGTGTATGTTTGTCAAATATTCGTAGAATTAGCCACGAAAGAAGCTGCTCGACAAAAATAAAACCTCAAAGAAAAATACACAATAGCCTCCACTAGACCGTCTGACAAGACAAAAAGGGCCATATACATCTACGATAGCTCAGTGGTTAGTAAACTGGACTACAAAGGACAAGAGGTTGGGTTTGATCCTGATCGATGGCATCCAGGTTCACCCAGCCTTAAATGGGTACCAGATTTATCTTTCTGAGAAAGTAAAGCGGCACGGGCGTAATACCGACCACCTTACACCAAAAATCATGTCCCGAAGGTCTATAACAATTATGGTCACTAACACCATATTCACAATACGCCACTTGGCGTATCAGGGCCTCTTTACTTTATTATTATCTTTATTATTATTATTATCATCAGCATTATTATTCTGGTATCCTCCAGAACTCAATAGTAGTTGACGTAATGAACGCGTCTCCCCCTTGGTAACAATTCAAAGAGAAGTCGAGAGGGAGCAAGTTCTTGTTGGATATAGCACAATTCCTAAATTATTCACACAAGCATAGTAGGCAAGCTGTAGCTGCTGATGGTGTTTCTGAAAACACGAGGAGGTCAAGACATGAGACCAAACTTATAGGTTGACCTTTGACCTGATAATTTGCATCATAAAGATGGCTGCGGTTTACGCCATGTTAACTCTTTGGGCTGGAGCGAACTAACATAAGAGAGATACGATCCTTAACTAACATAAGAGACATAAGATCCTTAATTAAAATAAAAGACATAAGATACTTAACTAACATAAGAGACATCGATCCTTAACTAACATAAGAGACATAAGATCCTTAATTAACATAAGAGACATAAGATACTTAACTAACATAAGAGACATCGATCCTTAACTAACATAAGATCCTTAACTAACATAAGAGACATCGATCCTTAACTAACATAAGATATATAAGATCCTTAACTAACATAAGAGACATCGATCCTTAACTAACATAAGAGACATCGATCCTTAACTAACATAAGTGACATCGATCCTTAATTAACATGAGATCCTTAACTAACATAAGAGACATCGATCCTTAACTAACATAAGAGACATCGATCCTTAACTAACATAAGAGACATCGAACCTTAACTAACATAAGATCCTTAACTAACATAAGAGACATCGATCCTAAACTAACATAAGATCATTAACTAACATAGGAGACATCGATCCTTAACTAACATAAGATCCTTAACTAACATAAGAGACATCGATCCTTAACTAACATAAGTGACATCGATCCTTAACTAACATAAGATCCTTAACTAACATAAGAGACATCGATCCTTAACTAACATAAGAGACATCGATCCTTAACTAACATGAGAGACATCGATCCTAAACTAACATAAGATCATTAACTAACATAGGAGACATCGATCCTTAACTAACATAAGATCCTTAACTAACATAAGAGACATCGATCCTTAACTAACATAAGAGACATCGATCCTTAACTAACAAGAGAGACATCGATCCTTAACTAACAAAAGAGACATAAGATCCTTAACTAACATAAGAGACATCGATCCTTAACTAACATAAGAGACATCGATCCTTAACTAACATAAGAGACATCGATCCTTAACTAACATCACAGACATCGATCCTTAACTAACATAAGATCCTTAACTAACATAAGAGACATCGATCCTTAACTAACATAAGATCCTTAACTAACATAGGAGACATCGATCCTTAACTAACATAAGATATATAAGATCCTTAACTAACATAAAAGACATCGATCCTTAACTAACATAAGAGACATCGATCCTTAACTAACATAAGAGACATCAATCCTTAACTAACATAAGAGACATCGATCCTTAACTAACATAAGTTCCGTAACTAACATAAGAGACATAAGATCCTTAACTAACATAAGAGACATCGATCCTTAACTAACATAAGATCCTTCACTAAGATAAGAGACATCAATCCTTAACTAACATAAGATCCTTAACTAACATAAGAGACATCGATCCTTAACTAACATAAGAGACATCGATCCTTAACTAACATAAGAGACATCGATCCTTAACTAACATAAAAGACATCGATCCTTAACTAACATAAGAGACATCGATCCTTAACTAACATAAGATCCTTAACTAACATAAGATACATCGATCCTTAACTAACATAAGATCCTTAACTAACATAGGAGACATCGATCCTTAACTAACATAAGATATATAAGATCCTTAACTAACATAAGAGACATCGATCCTTAACTAACATACGAGACATCGATCCTTAACTAACATAAGATCCTTAACTAACATAAGAGACATCAATCCTTAACTAACATAAGAGACATCGATCCTTAACTAGCATAAGATCCGTAACTAACATAAGAGACATCAATCCTTAAATAACATAAGAGACATCGATCCTTAACTAACATAAGATCCTTAACTAACATAAGAGACATCGATCCTTACCTAACATAAGATCCTTAACTAACATAAGAGACATCGATCCTTAACTAATATAAAATCCTTAACTAACATAAGAGACATAAGATCCTTAACTAACATAAGGTCCTTAACTAACATAAGATACCTAAGATCCTTAACTAACATAAGAGACATCGATCCTTAACTAACATAAGAGACATAAGGTCCTTAACTAACATAAGATACCTAAGATCCTTAACTAACATAAGAGACATCGATCCTTAACTAACATAAGATCCTTAACTAACATAAGAGACATCGATCCTTAACTAACATAAGAGACATAAAATCCTTAACTAAAATAAGGTCCTTAACTAACATAAGAGACATAAGATCCTTAACTAAAATAAGAGACATAAGATCCTTAACTAACATAAGAGACATAAGATCCTTAACTAACATAAGAGACATCGATCCTTAACTAACATAAGAGACATAAGATCCTTAACTAACATAAGAGACATAAGATCCTTAACTAACATAAGAGACATCGATCCTTAACTAACATAAGAGACATCGATCCTTAACTAACATAAGATCCTTAACTAACATAAGAGACATCGATCCTTAACTAACATAAGAACCATAACTAACATAAGAGACATCGATCCTTTACTAACATACGATATATAAGATCCGTAACTAACATAAGAGACATCGATCCTTAACTAACATAAGATCCTTAACTAACATAAGAGACATAAGATCCTTAACTAACATAAGAGACATCGATCCTTAACTAACATAAGAGACATAAGATCCTTAACTAACATAAGAGACATAAGATCCTTAACTAACATAAGAGACATCGATCCTTAACTAACATAAGAGACATCGAACCTTAACTAACATAAGAGACATCGATCCTTAACTAACATAAGAGACATCGATCCTTAACTAACATAAGATCCTTAACTAACATAAGAGACATCGATCCTTAACTAACATAAGATCCTTAACTAACATAAGATCCTTAACTAACATAAGAGACATCGATCCTTAACTAACATAAGAGACATCGATCCTTAACTAATATAAGAGACATCGATCCTTAGCTAACATAAGATCCTTAACTAACATAAGAGACATCGATCCTTAACTAACATAAGATCCTTAACTAGCATAAGATCCTTAACTAACATTAGAGACATCGATCCTTAACTAACATAAGACCATTAACTAACATACGAGACATCGATCCTTAACTAACATAAGATATATAAGATCCTTAACTTACATAAGAGACATACGATCCTTAACTAATATAAGAGACATCGATCCTTAACTAACATAAGAGACATCGATCCTTAACTAACATAAGAGACATAAGATCCTTAACTAACATAAGAGACAGCGATCCTTAACTAACATAAGAGACATCGATCATTAACTAACATAAGAGACATAAGATCGTTAACTAACATAAGAGACATACGATCCTTAACTAACATAAGAGACATCGATCCTTAACTAACATTAGAGACATCGATCCTTAACTAACATAAGAGACATAAGATCCTTAACTAACATAAGAGACATCGATCCTTAACTAACATAAGAGACAGCGATCCTTAACTAACATAAGATCCTTAACTAACATAAGAGACATCGATCCTTAACTAACATAAGAGACATCGATCCTTAACTAACATAAGAGACATCGATCCTTAACTAACATAAGATCCTTAACTAACATCAGAGACATCGATCCTTAACTAACATAAGAGACAGCGATCCTTAACTAACATAAGATCCTTAACTAACATCAGAGACATCGATCTTTAACTAACATAAGATCCTTAACTAACATAAGATCCTTAACTAACATAAGATCCTTAACTAACATAGGAGACATCGATCCTTAACTAACATAAGATCCTTAACTAACATAAGATCCTTAACTAACATAAGATCCTTAACTAACATAAGATCCTTAACTAACATAAGAGACATCGATCCTTAACTAACATAAGAGACATCTATCCTTAACTAACATAAGAGACATCGATCCTTAACTAACATAAGATCCTTAACTAACATAGGAGACATCGATCCTTAACTAACATAAGATATATAAGATCCTTAACTAACATAAGAGACATCGATCCTTAACTAACATACGAGACATCGATCATTAACTAACATAAGATCCTTAACTAACATAAGAGACATCAATCCTTAACTAACATAAGAGACAACGATCCTTAACTAACATAAGATCCGTAACTAACATAAGAGACATCAATCCTTAAATAACATAAGAGACATCGATCCTTAACTAACATAAGATCCTTAACTAACATAAGAGACATCAATCCTTAACTAACATAAGATCCTTAACTAACATAAGAGACATCGATCCTTAACTAATATAAAATCCTTAACTAACATAAGAGACATAAGATCCTTAACTAACATAAGTTCCTTAACTAACATAAGATACCTAAGATCCTTAACTAACATAAGAGACATCGATCCTTAACTAACATAAGAGACATAAGATCCTTAACTAACATAAGAGACATAAGATCCTTAACTAACATAAGAGACATAAGATCCTTAACTAACATAAGAGACATCGATCCTTAACTATCATAAGATCCTTAACTAACATAAGAGACATCGATCCTTAACTAACATAAGAGACATAAAATCCTTAACTAAAATAAGGTCCTTAACTAACATAAGAGACATAAGATCCTTAACTAAAATAAGAGACATAAGATCCTTAACTAACATAAGAGACATAAGATCCTTAACTAACATAAGAGACATCGATCCTTAACTAACATAAGAGACACAAGATCCTTAACTAACATAAGAGACATAAGATCCTTAACTAACATAAGAGACATCGATCCTTAACTAACATAAGAGACATCGATCCTTAACTAACATAAGATCCTTAACTAACATAAGAGACATCGATCCTTAACTAACATAAGATCCTTAACTAACATAAGAGACATCGATCCTTAACTAACATACGATATATAAGATCCTTAACTAACATAAGAGACATCGATCCTTAACTAACATAAGATCCTTAACTAACATAAGAGACATAAGATCCTTAACTAACATAAGAGACATCGATCCTTAACTAACATAAGAGACATAAGATCCTTAACTAACATAAGAGACATAAGATCCTTAACTAATATAAGAGACATCGATCCTTAACTAACATAAGAGACATCGATCCTTAACTAACATAAGAGACATCGATCCTTAACTAACATAAGAGACATCGATCCTTAACTAACATAAGAGACATCGATCCTTAACTAACATAAGAGACATCGATCCTTAACTAACATAAGAGACATCGATCCTTAACTAACATAAGATCCTTAACTAACATAAGAGACATCGATCCTTAACTAACATAAGATCCTTTACTAACATAAGATCCTTAACTAACATAAGAGACATCGATCCTTAACTAACATAAGAGACATCGATCCTTAACTAACATAAGAGACATCGATCCTTAGCTAACATAAGATCCTTAACTAACATAAGAGACATCGATCCTTAACTAACATAAGATCCTTAACTAGCATAAGATCCTTAACTAACATAAGAGACATCGATCCTTAACTAACATAAGATCATTAACTAACATAAGAGACATCGATCCTTAACTAACATAAGATATATAAGATCCTTAACTTACATAAGAGACATACGATCCTTAACTAACATAAGAGACATCGATCCTTAACTAACATAAGAGACATCGATCCTTAACTAACATAAGAGACATAAGATCCTTAACTAACATAAGAGACAGCGATCCTTAACTAACATAAGAGACATCGATCCTTAACTAACATAAGAGACATAAGATCGTTAACTAACATAAGAGACATACGATCCTTAACTAACATAAGAGACATCGATAATTAACTAACATAAGAGACATCGATCCTTAACTAACATAAGAGACATCGATCCTTAACTAACATAAGAGACATCGATCCTTAACTAACATAAGATCCTTAACTAACATAAGAGACATCGATCCTTAACTAACATAAGAGACATCGATCCTTAACTAACATAAGAGACATAAGATACTTAACTAACATAAGAGACATCGATCCTTAACTAACATAAGAGACATAAGATCCTTAATTAACATAAGAGACATAAGATACTTAACTAACATAAGAGACATCGATCCTTAACTAACATAAGATCCTTAACTAACATAAGAGACATCGATCCTTAACTAACATAAGATATATAAGATCCTTAACTAACATAAGAGACATCGATCCTTAACTAACATAAGAGACATCGATCCTTAACTAACATAAGTGACATCGATCCTTAACTAACATAAGATCCTTAACTAACATAAGAGACATCGATCCTTAACTAACATAAGAGACATCGATCCTTAACTAACATAAGAGACATCGAACCTTAACTAACATAAGATCCTTAACTAACATAAGAGACATCGATCCTAAAGTAACATAAGATCATTAACTAACATAGGAGACATCTATCCTTAACTAACATAAGAGACATCGATCCTTAACTAACATAAGATCCTTAACTAACATAGGAGACATCGATCCTTAACTAACATAAGATATATAAGATCCTTAACTAACATAAGAGACATCGATCCTTAACTAACATACGAGACATCGATCATTAACTAACATAAGATCCTTAACTAACATAAGAGACATCAATCCTTAACTAACATAAGAGACAACGATCCTTAACTAACATAAGATCCGTAACTAACATAAGAGACATCAATCCTTAAATAACATAAGAGACATCGATCCTTAACTAACATAAGATCCTTAACTAACATAAGAGACATCAATCCTTAACTAACATAAGATCCTTAACTAACATAAGAGACATCGATCCTTAACTAATATAAAATCCTTAACTAACATAAGAGACATAAGATCCTTAACTAACATAAGTTCCTTAACTAACATAAGATACCTAAGATCCTTAACTAACATAAGAGACATAAGATCCTTAACTAACATAAGAGACATAAGATCCTTAACTAACATAAGAGACATAAGATCCTTAACTAACATAAGAGACATCGATCCTTAACTATCATAAGATCCTTAACTAACATAAGAGACATCGATCCTTAACTAACATAAGAGACATAAAATCCTTAACTAAAATAAGGTCCTTAACTAACATAAGAGACATAAGATCCTTAACTAAAATAAGAGACATAAGATCCTTAACTAACATAAGAGACATAAGATCCTTAACTAACATAAGAGACATCGATCCTTAACTAACATAAGAGACACAAGATCCTTAACTAACATAAGAGACATAAGATCCTTAACTAACATAAGAGACATCGATCCTTAACTAACATAAGAGACATCGATCCTTAACTAACATAAGATCCTTAACTAACATAAGAGACATCGATCCTTAACTAACATAAGATCCTTAACTAACATAAGAGACATCGATCCTTAACTAACATAAGATCCTTAACTAACATAAGAGACATAAGATCCTTAACTAACATAAGAGACATCGATCCTTAACTAACATAAGAGACATAAGATCCTTAACTAACATAAGAGACATAAGATCCTTAACTAATATAAGAGACATCGATCCTTAACTAACATAAGAGACATCGATCCTTAACTAACATAAGAGACATCGATCCTTAACTAACATAAGAGACATCGATCCTTAACTAACATAAGAGACATCGATCCTTAACTAACATAAGAGACATCGATCCTTAACTAACATAAGAGACATCGATCCTTAACTAACATAAGATCCTTAACTAACATAAGAGACATCGATCCTTAACTAACATAAGATCCTTTACTAACATAAGATCCTTAACTAACATAAGAGACATCGATCCTTAACTAACATAAGAGACATCGATCCTTAACTAACATAAGAGACATCGATCCTTAGCTAACATAAGATCCTTAACTAACATAAGAGACATCGATCCTTAACTAACATAAGATCCTTAACTAGCATAAGATCCTTAACTAACATAAGAGACATCGATCCTTAACTAACATAAGATCATTAACTAACATAAGAGACATCGATCCTTAACTAACATAAGATATATAAGATCCTTAACTTACATAAGAGACATACGATCCTTAACTAACATAAGAGACATCGATCCTTAACTAACATAAGAGACATCGATCCTTAACTAACATAAGAGACATAAGATCCTTAACTAACATAAGAGACAGCGATCCTTAACTAACATAAGAGACATCGATCCTTAACTAACATAAGAGACATAAGATCGTTAACTAACATAAGAGACATACGATCCTTAACTAACATAAGAGACATCGATAATTAACTAACATAAGAGACATCGATCCTTAACTAACATAAGAGACATCGATCCTTAACTAACATAAGAGACATCGATCCTTAACTAACATAAGATCCTTAACTAACATAAGAGACATCGATCCTTAACTAACATAAGAGACATCGATCCTTAACTAACATAAGAGACATAAGATACTTAACTAACATAAGAGACATCGATCCTTAACTAACATAAGAGACATAAGATCCTTAATTAACATAAGAGACATAAGATACTTAACTAACATAAGAGACATCGATCCTTAACTAACATAAGATCCTTAACTAACATAAGAGACATCGATCCTTAACTAACATAAGATATATAAGATCCTTAACTAACATAAGAGACATCGATCCTTAACTAACATAAGAGACATCGATCCTTAACTAACATAAGTGACATCGATCCTTAACTAACATAAGATCCTTAACTAACATAAGAGACATCGATCCTTAACTAACATAAGAGACATCGATCCTTAACTAACATAAGAGACATCGAACCTTAACTAACATAAGATCCTTAACTAACATAAGAGACATCGATCCTAAAGTAACATAAGATCATTAACTAACATAGGAGACATCGATCCTTAACTAACATAAGATCCTTAACTAACATAAGAGACATCGATCCTTAACTAACATAAGTGACATCGATCCTTAACTAACACAAGATCCTTAACTAACATAAGAGACATCGATTCTTAACTAACATAAGAGACATCGATCCTTAACTAACATGAGAGACATCGATCCTAAACTAACATAAGATCATTAACTAACATAGGAGACATCGATCCTTAACTAACATAAGATCCTTAACTAACATAAGAGACATCGATCCTTAACTAACATAAGAGACATCGATCCTTATCTAACATGAGAGACATCGATCCTTAACTAACATAAGAGACACCGATCCTTAACTAACATAAGAGACATCGATCCTTAACTAACATAAGAGACATCGATCCTTAACTAACATAAGAGACATCGATCCTTAACTAACATCACAGACATCGATCCTTAACTAACATAAGATCCTTAACTAACATAAGAGACATCGATCCTTAACTAACATAAGATCCTTAACTAACATAGGAGACATCGATCCTTAACTAACATAAGATATATAAGATCCTTAACTAACATAAAAGACATCGATCCTTAACTAACATAAGAGACATCGATCCTTAACTAACATAAGAGACATCAATCCTTAACTAACATAAGAGACATCGATCCTTAACTAACATAAGTTCCGTAACTAACATAAGAGACATAAGATCCTTAACTAATATAAGAGACATCGATCCTTAACTAACATAAGATCCTTAACTAAGATAAGAGACATCAATCCTTAACTAACATAAGATCCTTAACTAACATAAGAGACATCGATCCTTAACTAACATAAGAGACATCGATCCTTAACTAACATAAGAGACATCGATCCTTAACTAACATAAGAGACATCGATCCTTAACTAACATAAGAGACATCGATCCTTAACTAACATAAGAGACATCGATCCTTAACTAACATAAGATCCTTAACTAACATAAGATACATCGATCCTTAACTAACATAAGATCCTTAACTAACATAGGAGACATCGATCCTTAACTAACATAAGATATATAAGATCCTTAACTAACATAAGAGACATCGATCCTTAACTAACATACGAGACATCGATCCTTAACTAACATAAGATCCTTAACTAACATAAGAGACATCAATCCTTAACTAACATAAGAGACATCGATCCTTAACTAGCATAAGATCCGTAACTAACATAAGAGACATCAATCCTTAAATAACATAAGAGACATCGATCCTTAACTAACATAAGATCCTTAACTAACATAAGAGACATCAATCCTTAACTAACATAAGATCCTTAACTAACATAAGAGACATCGATCCTTAACTAATATAAAATCCTTAACTAATATAAGAGACATAAGATCCTTAACTAACATAAGGTCCTTAACTAACATAAGATACCTAAGATCCTTAACTAACATAAGAGACATCGATCCTTAACTAACATAAGAGACATAAGATCCTTAACTAACATAAGAGACATAAGATCCTTAACTAACATAAGAGACATAAGATCCTTAACTAACATAAGAGACATCGATCCTTAACTAACATAAGATCCTTAACTAACATAAGAGACATCGATCCTTAACTAACATAAGAGACATAAAATCCTTAACTAAAATAAGGTCCTTAACTAACATAAGAGACATAAGATCCTTAACTAAAATAAGAGACATAAGATCCTTAACTAACATAAGAGACATAAGATCCTTAACTAACATAAGAGACATCGATCCTTAACTAACATAAGAGACATAAGATCCTTAACTAACATAAGAGACATAAGATCCTTAACTAACATAATAGACATCGTTCCTTAACTAACATAAGAGACATCGATCCTTAACTAACATAAGATTCTTAACTAACATAAGAGACATCGATCCTTAACTAACATAAGAACCATAACTAACATAAGAGACATCGATCCTTAACTAACATACGATATATAAGATCCTTAACTAACATAAGAGACATAAGATCCTTAACTAACATAAGATCCTTAACTAACATAAGAGACATAAGATACTTAACTAACATAAGAGACATCGATCCTTAACTAACATAAGAGACATAAGATCCTTAACTAACATAAGAGACATAAGATCCTTAACTAACATAAGAGACATCGATCCTTAACTAACATAAGAGACATCGAACCTTAACTAACATAAGAGACATCGATCCTTAACTAACATAAGAGACATCGATCCTTAACTAACATAAGATCCTTAACTAACATAAGAGACATCGATCCTTAACTAACATAAGATCCTTAACTAACATAAGATCCTTAACTAACATAAGAGACATCGATCCTTAACTAACATAAGAGACATCGATCCTTAACTAATATAAGAGACATCGATCCTTAGCTAACATAAGATCCTTAACTAACATAAGAGACATCGATCCTTAACTAACATAAGATCCTTAACTAGCATAAGATCCTTAACTAACATTAGAGACATCGATCCTTAACTAATATAAGATCATTAACTAACATAGGAGACATCGATCCTTAACTAACATAAGATATATAAGATCCTTAACTTACATAAGAGACATACGATCCTTAACTAACATAAGAGACATCGATCCTTAACTAACATAAGAGACATCGATCCTTAACTAACATAAGAGACATAAGATCCTTAACTAACATAAGAGACAGCGATCCTTAACTAACATAAGAGACATCGATCATTAACTAACATAAGAGACATAAGATCGTTAACTAACATAAGAGACATACGATCCTTAACTAACATAAGAGACATCGATCCTTAACTAACATTAGAGACATCGATCCTTAACTAACATAAGAGACATAAGATCCTTAACTAACATAAGAGACATCGATCCTTAACTAACATAAGAGACATCGATCCTTAACTAACATAAGAGACATCGATCCTTAACTAACATAAGATCCTTAACTAACATAAGAGACATCGATCCTTAACTAACATAAGAGACATCGATCCTTAACTAACATAAGAGACATCGATCCTTAACTAACATAAGATCCTTAACTAACATCAGAGACATCGATCCTTAACTAACATAAGAGACATCGATCCTTAACTAACATAAGATCCTTAACTAACATCAGAGACATCGATCCTTAACTAACATAAGATCCTTAACTAACATAAGATCCTTAACTAACATAAGATCCTTAACTAACATAGGAGACATCGATCCTTAACTAACATAAGATCCTTAACTAACATAAGATCCTTAACTAACATAAGATCCTTAACTAACATAAGAGACATCGATCCTTAACTAACATAAGAGACATCTATCCTTAACTAACATAAGAGACATCGATCCTTAACTAACATAAGATCCTTAACTAACATAGGAGACATCGATCCTTAACTAACATAAGATATATAAGATCCTTAACTAACATAAGAGACATCGATCCTTAACTAACATACGAGACATCGATCCTTAACTAACATAAGATCCTTAACTAACATAAGAGACATCAATCCTTAACTAACATAAGAGACAACGATCCTTAACTAACATAAGATCCGTAACTAACATAAGAGACATCAATCCTTAAATAACATAAGAGACATCGATCCTTAACTAACATAAGATCCTTAACTAACATAAGAGACATCAATCCTTAACTAACATAAGATCCTTAACTAACATAAGAGACATCGATCCTTAACTAATATAAAATCCTTAACTAACATAAGAGACATAAGATCCTTAACTAACATAAGTTCCTTAACTAACATAAGATACCTAAGATCCTTAACTAACATAAGAGACATCGATCCTTAACTAACATAAGAGACATAAGATCCTTAACTAACATAAGAGACATAAGATCCTTAACTAACATAAGAGACATAAGATCCTTAACTAACATAAGAGACATCGATCCTTAACTAACATAAGATCCTTAACTAACATAAGAGACATCGATCCTTAACTAACATAAGAGACATAAAATCCTTAACTAAAATAAGGTCCTTAACTAACATAAGAGACATAAGATCCTTAACTAAAATAAGAGACATAAGATCCTTAACTAACATAAGAGACATAAGATCCTTAACTAACATAAGAGACATCGATCCTTAACTAACATAAGAGACATAAGATCCTTAACTAACATAAGAGACATAAGATCCTTAACTAACATAATAGACATCGATCCTTAACTAACATAAGAGACATCGATCCTTAACTAACATAAGATCCTTAACTAACATAAGAGACATCGATCCTTAACTAACATACGATATATAAGATCCTTAACTAACATAAGAGACATCGATCCTTAACTAACATAAGATCCTTAACTAACATAAGAGACATAAGATCCTTAACTAACATAAGAGACATCGATCCTTAACTAACATAAGAGACATAAGATCCTTAACTAACATAAGAGACATAAGATCCTTAACTAATATAAGAGACATCGATCCTTAACTAACATAAGAGACATCGATCCTTAACTAACATAAGAGACATCGATCCTTAACTAACATAAGAGACATCGATCCTTAACTAACATAAGAGACATCGATCCTTAACTAACATCACAGACATCGATCCTTAACTAACATAAGATCCTTAACTAACATAAGAGACATCGATCCTTAACTAACATAAGATCCTTAACTAACATAGGAGACATCGATCCTTAACTAACATAAGATATATAAGATCCTTAACTAACATAAAAGACATCGATCCTTAACTAACATAAGAGACATCGATCCTTAACTAACATAAGAGACATCAATCCTTAACTAACATAAGAGACATCGATCCTTAACTAACATAAGTTCCGTAACTAACATAAGAGACATAAGATCCTTAACTAATATAAGAGACATCGATCCTTAACTAACATAAGATCCTTAACTAAGATAAGAGACATCAATCCTTAACTAACATAAGATCCTTAACTAACATAAGAGACATCGATCCTTAACTAACATAAGAGACATCGATCCTTAACTAACATAAGAGACATCGATCCTTAACTAACATAAGAGACATCGATCCTTAACTAACATAAGAGACATCGATCCTTAACTAACATAAGATCCTTAACTAACATAAGATACATCGATCCTTAACTAACATAAGATCCTTAACTAACATAGGAGACATCGATCCTTAACTAACATAAGATATATAAGATCCTTAACTAACATAAGAGACATCGATCCTTAACTAACATACGAGACATCGATCCTTAACTAACATAAGATCCTTAACTAACATAAGAGACATCAATCCTTAACTAACATAAGAGACATCGATCCTTAACTAGCATAAGATCCGTAACTAACATAAGAGACATCAATCCTTAAATAACATAAGAGACATCGATCCTTAACTAACATAAGATCCTTAACTAACATAAGAGACATCAATCCTTAACTAACATAAGATCCTTAACTAACATAAGAGACATCGATCCTTAACTAATATAAAATCCTTAACTAATATAAGAGACATAAGATCCTTAACTAACATAAGGTCCTTAACTAACATAAGATACCTAAGATCCTTAACTAACATAAGAGACATCGATCCTTAACTAACATAAGAGACATAAGATCCTTAACTAACATAAGAGACATAAGATCCTTAACTAACATAAGAGACATAAGATCCTTAACTAACATAAGAGACATCGATCCTTAACTAACATAAGATCCTTAACTAACATAAGAGACATCGATCCTTAACTAACATAAGAGACATAAAATCCTTAACTAAAATAAGGTCCTTAACTAACATAAGAGACATAAGATCCTTAACTAAAATAAGAGACATAAGATCCTTAACTAACATAAGAGACATAAGATCCTTAACTAACATAAGAGACATCGATCCTTAACTAACATAAGAGACATAAGATCCTTAACTAACATAAGAGACATAAGATCCTTAACTAACATAATAGACATCGTTCCTTAACTAACATAAGAGACATCGATCCTTAACTAACATAAGATTCTTAACTAACATAAGAGACATCGATCCTTAACTAACATAAGAACCATAACTAACATAAGAGACATCGATCCTTAACTAACATACGATATATAAGATCCTTAACTAACATAAGAGACATCGATCCTTAACTAACATAAGATCCTTAACTAACATAAGAGACATAAGATACTTAACTAACATAAGAGACATCGATCCTTAACTAACATAAGAGACATAAGATCCTTAACTAACATAAGAGACATAAGATCCTTAACTAACATAAGAGACATCGATCCTTAACTAACATAAGAGACATCGAACCTTAACTAACATAAGAGACATCGATCCTTAACTAACATAAGAGACATCGATCCTTAACTAACATAAGATCCTTAACTAACATAAGAGACATCGATCCTTAACTAACATAAGATCCTTAACTAACATAAGATCCTTAACTAACATAAGAGACATCGATCCTTAACTAACATAAGAGACATCGATCCTTAACTAATATAAGAGACATCGATCCTTAGCTAACATAAGATCCTTAACTAACATAAGAGACATCGATCCTTAACTAACATAAGATCCTTAACTAGCATAAGATCCTTAACTAACATTAGAGACATCGATCCTTAACTAATATAAGATCATTAACTAACATAGGAGACATCGATCCTTAACTAACATAAGATATATAAGATCCTTAACTTACATAAGAGACATACGATCCTTAACTAACATAAGAGACATCGATCCTTAACTAACATAAGAGACATCGATCCTTAACTAACATAAGAGACATAAGATCCTTAACTAACATAAGAGACAGCGATCCTTAACTAACATAAGAGACATCGATCATTAACTAACATAAGAGACATAAGATCGTTAACTAACATAAGAGACATACGATCCTTAACTAACATAAGAGACATCGATCCTTAACTAACATTAGAGACATCGATCCTTAACTAACATAAGAGACATAAGATCCTTAACTAACATAAGAGACATCGATCCTTAACTAACATAAGAGACATCGATCCTTAACTAACATAAGAGACATCGATCCTTAACTAACATAAGATCCTTAACTAACATAAGAGACATCGATCCTTAACTAACATAAGAGACATCGATCCTTAACTAACATAAGAGACATCGATCCTTAACTAACATAAGATCCTTAACTAACATCAGAGACATCGATCCTTAACTAACATAAGAGACATCGATCCTTAACTAACATAAGATCCTTAACTAACATCAGAGACATCGATCCTTAACTAACATAAGATCCTTAACTAACATAAGATCCTTAACTAACATAAGATCCTTAACTAACATAGGAGACATCGATCCTTAACTAACATAAGATCCTTAACTAACATAAGATCCTTAACTAACATAAGATCCTTAACTAACATAAGAGACATCGATCCTTAACTAACATAAGAGACATCTATCCTTAACTAACATAAGAGACATCGATCCTTAACTAACATAAGATCCTTAACTAACATAGGAGACATCGATCCTTAACTAACATAAGATATATAAGATCCTTAACTAACATAAGAGACATCGATCCTTAACTAACATACGAGACATCGATCCTTAACTAACATAAGATCCTTAACTAACATAAGAGACATCAATCCTTAACTAACATAAGAGACAACGATCCTTAACTAACATAAGATCCGTAACTAACATAAGAGACATCAATCCTTAAATAACATAAGAGACATCGATCCTTAACTAACATAAGATCCTTAACTAACATAAGAGACATCAATCCTTAACTAACATAAGATCCTTAACTAACATAAGAGACATCGATCCTTAACTAATATAAAATCCTTAACTAACATAAGAGACATAAGATCCTTAACTAACATAAGTTCCTTAACTAACATAAGATACCTAAGATCCTTAACTAACATAAGAGACATCGATCCTTAACTAACATAAGAGACATAAGATCCTTAACTAACATAAGAGACATAAGATCCTTAACTAACATAAGAGACATAAGATCCTTAACTAACATAAGAGACATCGATCCTTAACTAACATAAGATCCTTAACTAACATAAGAGACATCGATCCTTAACTAACATAAGAGACATAAAATCCTTAACTAAAATAAGGTCCTTAACTAACATAAGAGACATAAGATCCTTAACTAAAATAAGAGACATAAGATCCTTAACTAACATAAGAGACATAAGATCCTTAACTAACATAAGAGACATCGATCCTTAACTAACATAAGAGACATAAGATCCTTAACTAACATAAGAGACATAAGATCCTTAACTAACATAATAGACATCGATCCTTAACTAACATAAGAGACATCGATCCTTAACTAACATAAGATCCTTAACTAACATAAGAGACATCGATCCTTAACTAACATACGATATATAAGATCCTTAACTAACATAAGAGACATCGATCCTTAACTAACATAAGATCCTTAACTAACATAAGAGACATAAGATCCTTAACTAACATAAGAGACATCGATCCTTAACTAACATAAGAGACATAAGATCCTTAACTAACATAAGAGACATAAGATCCTTAACTAATATAAGAGACATCGATCCTTAACTAACATAAGAGACATCGATCCTTAACTAACATAAGAGACATCGATCCTTAACTAACATAAGAGACATCGATCCTTAACTAACATAAGAGACATCGATCCTTAACTAACATAAGAGACATCGATTCTTAACTAACATAAGAGACATCGATCCTTAACTAACATAAGATCCTTAACTAACATAAGAGACATCGATCCTTAACTAACATAAGATCCTTAACTAACATAAGATCCTTAACTAACATAAGAGACATCGATCCTTAACTAACATAAGTGACATCGATACTTAACTAACATAAGAGACATCGATCCTTAGCTAACATAAGATCCTTAACTAACATAAGAGACATCGATCCTTAACTAACATAAGATCCTTAACTAGCATAAGATCCTTAACTAACATAAGAGACATCGATCCTTAACTAACATAAGATCATTAACTAACATAGGAGACATCGATCCTTAACTAACATAAGATATATAAGATCCTTAACTTACATAAGAGACATACGATCCTTAACTAACATAAGAGACATCGATCCTTTACTAACATAAGAGACATCGATCCTTAACTAACATGAGAGACATAAGATCCTTAACTAACATAAGAGACAGCGATCCTTAACTAACATAAGAGACATCGATCCTTAACTAACATAAGAGACATAAGATCGTTAACTAACATAAGAGACATACGATCCTTAACTAACATAAGAGACATCGATAATTAACTAACATAAGAGACATCGATCCTTAACTAACATAAGAGACATCGATCCTTAACTAACATAAGATCCTTAACTAACATAAGAGACATCGATCCTTAACTAACATAAGAGACATCGATCCTTAACTAACATAAGAGACATCGATCCTTAACTAACATAAGATCCTTAACTAACATCAGAGACATCGATCCTTAACTAACATAAGAGACATCGATCCTTAACTAACATAAGATCCTTAACTAACATCAGAGACATCGATCCTTAACTAACATAAGATCCTTAACTAACATAAGATCCTTAACTAACATAAGATCCTTAACTAACATAGGAGACATCGATCCTTAACTAACATAAGATCCTTTACTAACATAAGATCCTTAACTAACTTAAGATCCTTAACTAACATAAGAGACATCGATCCTTAACTAACATTAGAGACATCTATCCTTAACTAACATAAGAGACATCGATCCTTAATTAACATAAGATCCTTAACTAACATAAGAGACATCGATCCTTAACTAACATAAGATATATAAGATCCTTAACTAACATAAGAGACATAAGATCCTTAACTAACACAAGAGACATACGATCCTTAACTTACATAAGAAAGATAATATCCTTATCTAACATATGAGAAATGGGATCAGAAATGAAGAACTAAGAAAAAAGCTAGGAGTATCTCCCGCCGTATATTATATAAAGAATCAACAGATACAATGGTTGAGCCACGTGACAAGGCAGAAAGATCAAAACACAACGAGTCTTCAATAAAAGGTGCGAGAACACCAGACCCAAGGGCCGAAAATGATGAACTGGCGGAATATTAGAAACACTAAGAAACAATACAGCAGCAGAGGCGAACATAAGAGCAAGAGACCGCAAATTATATCTCCCCTCAACGCTGAAGGATAAATGAGGAAGGAAAGAAGGCGGCGAAGAAGTCATCCAGTCGCATGACGTTTGCAGAAAGTGGCATTCACCAAAGCCCACCTGAAAGAATATCTCTCTAGCCAGATCTCCCACTTCCTCTGTTGTAATGTTCAATGTCTTCTTGATGTCCTGAAACCACTTTTTTCTTGGACAGCCCCTATATCAGGCATATATATCAGCGACATATCGTCGCACAAGAACCATGCTTCCATTGTTGTTGTTTTTTCTAGCCAACTGTGTCTTTTCAGGTGCCCATTTTATCTAAATTCCCTCTGTAGTATAGTGTTTATAAGCCAGATCTTTTTATGTTTAAATCGTTTAACGTGTCTTCATTGCTCTTTTCATTATCCGAGATATTAAGGATTTTTCTGTACCGTTTTGTTTCGAATGGATCTACTCTCTTCTTTGCGAGATTGTCCATGATTCTCAACATTATGTTCTATCTGAAAGATACATATCCTCAGTAACTTAAAGTTTACTGCCTTCCTAGTATTGTGCCACATGTTCTTTGTGCTTACTGCAGGAGCTACGGAGATAGTGCTCTGTGAACACCGTGAGCTGTGTGCTTCATCGGATGCTGTTTCTATATTCAGATTGAGTACAATGAATGATGATATCGTGTGACAAAGGATAGTTCAGCTGCGTTCACTGTCAGTGCTAAATGCCGTATGCCTTTTGGCGGGTGCTGTGGCTGCTAAGATGGTGACTGCAGCTACCTTTCTTTGTTTGGATGTTCGATGAGATGTTAATTTGGATGTTCCACTGGCACGGGCGTTGAGCAATTATGGATTTTCATTCGTTTGCAGTGATACCGGGGCCTTTGAATAATTATAAATATAATAATAACTATAACTATGACTATAAATATAATAATAACTATAACTATGACTATAACTATGACTATAACTATAACTATAACTATAACTATAACTATAACTATAACTATAACTATAACTATAACTATAACTATAACTATGACTATAACTATGTCTATGAACTATGACTATAACTATAACTATGACTATAACTATGACTATAACTATAACTATGGCTATGACTATAACTATGACTATGGCTATGACTATAACTATGACTATGACTATAACTATAACTATGTCTATCACTATCACTATAACTATAACTAAGACTATAACTATAACTATAACTATGACTATAACTTTGACTATAACTATAACTATGAATATAACTATAACTATGACTATGACTATGACTATAACTATAACTATAACTATGACTGTAACTATGACTATAACTATGACTATGACTATAACTATAACTATAGCTATGACTATCACTATCACTATAACTATAACCATAACTAAGACTATAACTATATCTATGATCTTCATGACGTTTAATTTGTATGCTGGTAATGCTAATCGTTTGATCACTTTCTGGCAGTCTTCATTGTTAGTTACAACAGATCCCTTCCATCAGTCCCAATTAATCGTAATCTCCCCTTCGTGTAGTTTGAATAAACGCACAAAACAAGATCCCCCCCCCCCCCAAAAAAAAAAAAAAAAAAAAAAATATATATATATATATATATATATATATATATATAAATTATACGTCTTCCCAATTTTGTAATTTAAAAAAATAAAGTTATATATATATATATATATATTAAAGTAAATTGTTAATTTTTTCTAAAATATTTTCTGTATCATTTTGTTTCGAATGAATATACTTTCTTTCTTGCTGTTTGCGAGATTGTCCATGATTCTCAACCTTATGTTCTATCTGAAAGATACATGTCCTCAGTAACTTAAAGTTTACTGCCTGCTTTCTGATTATTAAACATTTATTTATTTTTTATTTTTTTATTTTACAGCTGTATTCTGAAATTATATGTAAAGAAGTTTAAAAAAACAAAACAAAAACACACCATATTTTTACTTGCTTAAATATTCACACAGAAGACCACAAACCAAATAATAAAAATAAAAAAAGAAAATCTACAGAAGTCACTGATCTAGCAATTCCTGGATATTGATTTTACCATAAACCCGATCTGATAAAAATGTGGTTTGCTGGTGTCGCGAAATCCTAATTTACAGTCATTGGGGTTGTTGGTAATTGGAAGGAGTGTTGCTGGTATATGGGGGGAGGTTTTTGATGTGATTGGAGAATGATGTGTTTGGTGGTAACTTAGGAGTTTGTTGATAACGCAAGAAGGTCATTTTTAACTAACATAAAGGAGAGTTGTTGGTAGCTGAAAGGAGAGTTGTTGGTAACTGGAAGTAGAGTTGTTGGTAACTGGAAGTAGAGTTGTTGGTAACTGGAAGTAGAGTTGTTGGTAACTGGAAGTAGAGTTGTTGGTAACTGGAAGTAGAGTTGTTGGTAACTGGAAGTAGAGTTGTTGGTAACTGGAAGGAGAGTTGTTGGTAACTGAAAGGAGAGTTGTTGGTAACTGGAAGTAGAGTTGTTGGTAACTGGAAGTAGAGTTGTTGGTAACTGGAAGTAGAGTTGTTGGTAACTGAAAGTAGAGTTGTTGGTAACTGAAAGGAGAGTTGTTGGTAACTGGAAGTAGAGTTGTTGGTAACTGGAAGTAGAGTTGTTGGTAACTGGAAGTAGAGTTGTTGGTAACTGGAAGTAGAGTTGTTGGTAACTGGAAGTAGAGTTGTTGGTAACTGGAAGTAGAGTTGTTGGTAACTGGAAGTAGAGTTGTAGCTACTTGAAAAGATAGTTGTTGGTAACCGAGAGGAGAGTTGTAGGTAACAGAAAGGAGAGTTGTAGGTAACAGAAAGGAGAGTTGTTGGAGACTGAAAGTAGTGTTGTTGGTGACTGAAAGTAGTGTTGTTAGTAACTGAAAGTAGAGTTGTAGGTACTAGTAAGGAGAGATGTTGGTAACCGAAAGGGTAGTTGTAAGTAACAAAGGAGAGTTGTTGGTAACTGAAAGTATAGTTGTAGGTAACAGAAAGGAGAGTTGTTGGTAACTGAAAGTAGAGTTGTTGGTAACTGAAAGTAGTGTTGTTGGTAACTGATATAATGGAAGGCTACTCCACCATAATACAAGACTACTTCAATATAATACACGTCTACTCCACTATAATATAAGGCTACTCCACTATAATACACGGTTCCTCCACTATAATACAAAGCAAATTCATTATAACATAAGGCTACTCCACTATAATACAATGCTACTTCATTATAATACACGTCTACTTCATTATAATGGAAGGCTACTACATTAGCATACAAGGCTACTCCACTATAATACAAGACTACTACATTATCATACAAGGCTACTCCACTATAATACAAGACTACTACATTATCATACAAGTCTTCTCCACTATGATGCAAGACTAATTTATTATATTACAAGGCTACTCCACTATAATACAAGACTACTACATTATCATACAAGGCTACTCCACTATAATACAAGACTACTACATTATCATACAAGGCTTCTCCACTATAATACAAGACTACTACATTATCATACAAGGCTTCTCCAATATAATACTAGACTACTACATTATCATACAAGGCTTCTCCAATATAATACAAGACTACTACATGATCATACAAGGCTTCTCCAATATAATACAAGACTACTACATTATCATACAAGGCTTCTCCACTATAATGCAAGACTCAATCAAGTACCGTACCTACTGGCGTAGGTGATCATGTCTCTCAACAATTTTCGATCTCAGCAGCTGTTTATCATTTCTGTAGTTGACCTTCTGCCAAGACATTCTCTTAAGCTGTCTGTTATTTTTTCTCTTTCCTTCCCTCTATCTCTTCGTCCCTCAATTTTTCCTGTTGTTACAATATATTTCAGTTGTTCTCTTCTCATTACATGTCCAAAAAATGATGATTGTTTCTTCCTAATATTGGAAATTAGCTATCTTTTTGCTTTGACCTCTTTCAGAATGTTTTCATTACTCTTCTTAGCTGTCCATGGTATTCTCAACATTCTTCTGTAAAACCACATTTCTACAGACTCCAGTGATTTTCTTGTCTGTTGCCCTATTGTCCATTATTCGCATCCATATGTTAAGACTGGCTCTATATAACATTTAAGAACTCTTTTGCAAGACTACTTCATTATAAAACAGGTCTGCTCCATTACTATTTAAGGCTACTCCAATCTGTCGTTTTGTAAATAGGGAAAACCTATCTTTAGGTGAACTTATCTGTCTTTACGTGAACCTAACTTTAGGTGAACATCTGTCACCATGTGAGCTTATCTCTCTTCAAGTGAATTTATCTTTAAATAAACGTATCTGCCCTTATGGCGAACTTATATGTCTTTTGGTGAACCTATCTTTAGGGGAACTATTCTATCTTTGGTGGAACTTATCTGTCTTTATGGCGAACTTATATGTCTTATGGTGAACCTATCTCTAGGTGAACCGTTCTATCTTTGGTTGAACTTATCTGTCATTAGGTGAATTTGTCTGTCTTTATGTGAACCTCTCTGTCTTTAAGTGAAATTATATTTTTTAGGTGAATTATCTTTATATTAACTTATCTATCTTTAGGTTTTAGATGAACTTATCTATCATTAGATGACTTTATCTGTTTTTAGGTGAACTATCTTTAGGTGGACTTATCTGTCTTTATGTGATCATATATATCGTTAGATGAACTTATCTATCATTAGATGACTTTATCTATTTTTAGGTGAACTATCTTTAGGTGGACTTATCTGTCTTCATGTGATCTTATATATCGTTAGATGAACTTACCTATCATTAGATGACTTTATCTATTTTTAGGTGAACTATCTTTAGGTGGACTTATCTGTCTTTATGTGATCTTATACATCGTTAGATGAACTTATCTATCTTTAGGCTTTAAATGTACGTATCTATTTTTCGGTGAACTTATCTACCTTTATGTGAACTATCTTTAGGTGAACTTATCTATCTTTATGTGAACTATCTTTAGGGATATTTAAATACCTTTAGTGAAATTATCTTTCTTTAGGTGAGCGTATCTATCTTTATGTGAACTATCTTTAGGTAAACTTGTCTATCTTTATGTGAACTATCTTTATGGATATTTAAATACCTTTAGTGAAAGTATCTTTCTTTAGGAGAGCGTATCTATCTTTTGATGAATTTATCCATCTTTAGGTGAATATATCTATCTTTAGGTGAACTCATCCATCTTTCGATGAATTTATCCATCAATAGGTGAACTTGTCTATCTTTAGATGATCTATCTTTTGGTGTACTGATATGTTTTTAAGTAAACTTATCTATCTTTAGCTGTACTGATATGTCTTTAAGTGAACTTATCTATCTTTAGGTGTACTGATATGTCTTTAAGTGAACTTACCTATCATTAGGTGTACTGATATGTCTTTAAGTGAACTTACCTATCATTACGTGTACTTATATGTCTTTATGTGAACTTATCTATCTTTAGGTGTACTGATATGTCTTTAAGTGAACTTACCTATCATTAGGTGTACTTATATGTCTTTATGTGAACTTATCTATCTTTAGGTGTACTGATATGTCTTTAAGTGAACTTATCTATCTTTAGGTGTACTGATAAGTCTTTAAGTGAACTTATCTATCTTTAGGTGTACTGATATGTCTTTAAGTGAACTTACCTATCTGTACTGCATTTATATCAATTTAAGCTCTTATGGGGCTGGTTGTGTGCTGTCACCAGATTTGTTTAATATTTATAGTGAGATTATTTTAAGATCCATAAGGGACATGCCTGGAATAACAATTGGAGGTCATAATATAAATAATCTAAGTTATGCTCATGATACAGTCTTAATCGCAAAGAGTGAAAATGTGTTACAAGAAATGTGGATATTATAGTGAAAGAAAGCAAAAATAATAGACTCAGCCTTAATAGCAAAAAGACAGAGGTAATGGTAACAACAAAGAAAAAGGCATCACCTCAGTGCAAAATAAAGACAAGTGGAACAATATTAAAACAGGTAAATAAATTTAAATATTTGGGAACTTTGTTAACCTCTGACGGAAGATGTACAAAGAGGTGAGATGCAGAATGGCTCAGGCAAAAGCAGCTTTTCAAAAAATGAGGAAAATACTATACAATCCATTTTTGACAATAGAAAAAAGAAAAAGACTACTTAAATGTTATGTAGAGCCAGTCTTAACATATGGATGCGAATCATGGACAATATGACAACAGACAAGAGAATCACTGGAGTCTGTATCTGTAGAAATGTGGTTTTACAGAAGAATGTTGAGAGTACCATGGACAGCTAAGAAGAGTAATGAAGATGTTCTGAGAGAGGTCAAAGCAAAAAGAGAGCTAATTTCCAATATTAGGAAGAAACAATCATCATTTTTTGGCCATGTAATGAGAAGAGAATAACTGGAATATATTGTAACAACTGGAAAAATTGAGGGACGGAGAGATAGAGGGAAGCAAAGAGAAAAAATACCAGACAGCTTAAGAGAATGGCTTGGCAGAAGGTCAACAACAGAAATGATAAATAGCTGCCGAGATCGAAAGTTGTGGAGAGACATGACACCTATGCCAGTTAGCCTGGTACTTGATGATGATGGGGCTGGTGAATGGCGAGCTATAGGTTTTGAGAATAACAACCGCATGCTCAGCATACTCACAACAAGACGCTCGGGTCTGAAATTTTTTTCCTCCCCGTTAGAACAGAACAAAAGTACATGTTGGACCTTACTTTAATTCGGACCCGGGTGTTGCGGATTATAACCATCATCATCATTATCGAGTACCGGGCCTGCTGGCGTAGGTGTATTCCAGTTGTTACAATATATTCCAGTTGTTCTCTTCTCATTACATGATCAAAAATTGATGATTGTTTCTTCCTAATATTGGAAATTAGCTCTCATTTCATGGCCAAAAAATGATGATAGTTTCTCCCTAATATTGGAAATTAGCTCTCATTTCTTGGCCAAAAATTGATGATAGTTTCTTCCTAATATTGGAAATGAGCTCTCATTTCATGGCCAAAAAATGATGATAGTTTCTTCCTAATATTGGAAATGAGCTCTCATTTCATGGCCAAAAAATGATGATTGTTTCTTCCTAATATTGGAAATTAGCTATCTTTTTGCTTTGACCTCTTTCAGAATGTTTTCATTACTCTTCTTAGCTGTCCATGGTATTCTCAACATTCTTCTGTAAAACCACATTTCTACAGACTCCAGTGATTTTCTTGTCTGTTGCCCTATTGTCCATTATTCGCATCCATATGTTAAGACTGGCTCTATATAACATTTAAGAACTCTTTTGCAAGACTACTTCATTATAAAACAGGTCTGCTCCATTACTATGCAAGGCTACTCCAATCTGTCGTTTTGTAAATAGGGAAAACCTATCTTTAGGTGAACTTATCTGTCTTTACGTGAACCTAACTTTAGGTGAACATCTGTCACCATGTGAGCTTATCTCTCTTCAAGTGAATTTATCTTTAAATAAACGTATCTGCCCTTATGGCGAACTTATATGTCTTTTGGTGAACCTATCTTTAGGGGAACTATTCTATCTTTGGTGGAACTTATCTGTCTTTATGGCGAACTTATATGTCTTATGGTGAACCTATCTCTAGGTGAACCGTTCTATCTTTGGTTGAACTTATCTGTCATTAGGTGAATTTGTCTGTCTTTATGTGAACCTCTCTGTCTTTAAGTGAAATTATATTTTTTAGGTGAATTATCTTTATATTAACTTATCTATCTTTAGGTTTTAGATGAACTTATCTATCATTAGATGACTTTATCTGTTTTTAGGTGAACTATCTTTAGGTGGACTTATCTGTCTTTATGTGATCATATATATCGTTAGATGAACTTATCTATCATTAGATGACTTTATCTATTTTTAGGTGAACTATCTTTAGGTGGACTTATCTGTCTTCATGTGATCTTATATATCGTTAGATGAACTTACCTATCATTAGATGACTTTATCTATTTTTAGGTGAACTATCTTTAGGTGGACTTATCTGTCTTTATGTGATCTTATACATCGTTAGATGAACTTATCTATCTTTAGGCTTTAAATGTACGTATCTATTTTTCGGTGAACTTATCTACCTTTATGTGAACTATCTTTAGGTGAACTTATCTATCTTTATGTGAACTATCTTTAGGGATATTTAAATACCTTTAGTGAAATTATCTTTCTTTAGGTGAGCGTATCTATCTTTATGTGAACTATCTTTAGGTAAACTTGTCTATCTTTATGTGAACTATCTTTATGGATATTTAAATACCTTTAGTGAAAGTATCTTTCTTTAGGAGAGCGTATCTATCTTTTGATGAATTTATCCATCTTTAGGTGAATATATCTATCTTTAGGTGAACTCATCCATCTTTCGATGAATTTATCCATCAATAGGTGAACTTGTCTATCTTTAGATGATCTATCTTTTGGTGTACTGATATGTTTTTAAGTAAACTTATCTATCTTTAGCTGTACTGATATGTCTTTAAGTGAACTTATCTATCTTTAGGTGTACTGATATGTCTTTAAGTGAACTTACCTATCATTAGGTGTACTGATATGTCTTTAAGTGAACTTACCTATCATTACGTGTACTTATATGTCTTTATGTGAACTTATCTATCTTTAGGTGTACTGATATGTCTTTAAGTGAACTTACCTATCATTAGGTGTACTTATATGTCTTTATGTGAACTTATCTATCTTTAGGTGTACTGATATGTCTTTAAGTGAACTTATCTATCTTTAGGTGTACTGATAAGTCTTTAAGTGAACTTATCTATCTTTAGGTGTACTGATATGTCTTTAAGTGAACTTACCTATCTGTACTGCATTTATATCAATTTAAGCTCTTATGGGGCTGGTTGTGTGCTGTCACCAGATTTGTTTAATATTTATAGTGAGATTATTTTAAGATCCATAAGGGACATGCCTGGAATAACAATTGGAGGTCATAATATAAATAATCTAAGTTATGCTCATGATACAGTCTTAATCGCAAAGAGTGAAAATGTGTTACAAGAAATGTGGATATTATAGTGAAAGAAAGCAAAAATAATAGACTCAGCCTTAATAGCAAAAAGACAGAGGTAATGGTAACAACAAAGAAAAAGGCATCACCTCAGTGCAAAATAAAGACAAGTGGAACAATATTAAAACAGGTAAATAAATTTAAATATTTGGGAACTTTGTTAACCTCTGACGGAAGATGTACAAAGAGGTGAGATGCAGAATGGCTCAGGCAAAAGCAGCTTTTCAAAAAATGAGGAAAATACTATACAATCCATTTTTGACAATAGAAAAAAAGAAAAAGACTACTTAAATGTTATGTAGAGCCAGTCTTAACATATGGATGCGAATCATGGACAATAGGACAACAGACAAGAGAATCACTGGAGTCTGTATCTGTAGAAATGTGGTTTTACAGAAGAATGTTGAGAGTACCATGGACAGCTAAGAAGAGTAATGAAGATGTTCTGAGAGAGGTCAAAGCAAAAAGAGAGCTAATTTCCAATATTAGGAAGAAACAATCATCATTTTTTGGCCATGTAATGAGAAGAGAATAACTGGAATATATTGTAACAACTGGAAAAATTGAGGGACGGAGAGATAGAGGGAAGCAAAGAGAAAAAATACCAGACAGCTTAAGAGAATGGCTTGGCAGAAGGTCAACAACAGAAATGATAAATAGCTGCCGAGATCGAAAGTTGTGGAGAGACATGACACCTATGCCAGTTAGCCTGGTACTTGATGATGATGGGGCTGGTGAATGGCGAGCTATAGGTTTTGAGAATAACAACCGCATGCTCAGCATACTCACAACAAGACGCTCGGGTCTGAAATTTTTTTCCTCCCCGTTAGAACAGAACAAAAGTACATGTTGGACCTTACTTTAATTCGGACCCGGGTGTTGCGGATTATAACCATCATCATCATTATCGAGTACCGGGCCTGCTGGCGTAGGTGTATTCCAGTTGTTACAATATATTCCAGTTGTTCTCTTCTCATTACATGATCAAAAATTGATGATTGTTTCTTCCTAATATTGGAAATTAGCTCTCATTTCATGGCCAAAAAATGATGATAGTTTCTCCCTAATATTGGAAATTAGCTCTCATTTCTTGGCCAAAAATTGATGATAGTTTCTTCCTAATATTGGAAATGAGCTCTCATTTCATGGCCAAAAAATGATGATAGTTTCTTCCTAATATTGGAAATGAGCTCTCATTTCATGGCCAAAAAATGATGATTGTTTCTTCCTAATATTGGAAATTAGCTATCTTTTTGCTTTGACCTCTTTCAGAATGTTTTCATTACTCTTCTTAGCTGTCCTTGGTATTCTCCACATTCTTCTGTAAAACCACATTTCTACAGCCTTCAGTGATTAGATTATAACCACGACAAGTTATTCTTTCAGCCATGAAGCCGTCGTATTCATTGTGATTCCATTTTGAATGTCTGTATTGTCATTGGATCCGGTTAGGGAGATTTCTAGAAATAAAACAGTTACTGTGTTTCTTGAGGAAAAATTAAAAAATAAAAAAAAATGGTATGTTAGAAGCTTTACGTGATAAGTGGACGACACAGACTAAACGACGTTTCGGCCCAATAGGCCTTCAGCAGGAACAAACAAGAAACACACACACACACAAAACTAATAACGAAACATCCAAAACAAAAATATTCGAAATATGTTAAAGAAAATAAAAATGTCTATCCTGTGTGTATGAAAAAGAAATGGTAACAAAAGTGTGGCTGTCGTGAATGTGCAGAAATGTGCAGAAATCACTGACCCCTGTGTGAACTCATCTGGTTCTGTGTGCATTTGCGAACATTTCTGCACATTCACGACAGCCACACTTTTGTTACCATTTTCTTTTCATACACACAGGATAGACATTTTTATTTTCTTTAACATATTTCGAATATTTTTGTTTTGGATGTTTCGTTATTAGTTTTGTGTGTGTGTTTCTTGTTTGTTCCTGCTGAAGGCCTATTGGGCCGAAACGTCGTTTAGTCTGTGTCGTCCACTTATCACGTAAAGCTTCTAACATACCATTTTTTTTATTTTTTTTATTTTTCCTCATATTCAGCTTTACTGAGGCTTCGCATTTTTATGCATTCATTTGCATTTCTTTGCCTTAACCCCTTACTGTGTTTCTTCTTCTGCGATCATGACGCCATTCAGACTAAGACTCCGGACTCTCTTTTAAAGGCTGTCTGTTTCAGTGATTGGGTTGCCCGTATAGTTTCTCTTCCAGGGAGGTGGGCATAGACCACTTTGACTTCCTCAGGCCTGAGTACTGGGGGCAATCCTGTAGAATGTGTTTTGTTGTCATGTTATCCAGGGTATAGTGGCGTTGGCTGGTATTTCCTATTTTGAGTTTACTGAACATGTGGTTTCAACAGCTGTTGAACAATGTTTCAACAGATAAAACAGGATGTTATGCAAGGTTGTGTGCTGTCACCAGATTTGCTTAATATTTACAGTGAGATTATTTTAAGATCCATAAAGGGCATGCCTGGAATAACAATCGGAGGACATAATATAAATAATCTAAGTTTAGCTCATGATACAGTCTTAATCACTAAGAGTAAAAATGAGTTACAAGAAATGTTGGACATTGTAGTGAAAGAAAGCAAAAATAATGGACTCAGCCTTAATAGCAGAAAGACAGAAGTAATGGTAACAACAAAGAAAAAAACATCACCTCAGTGCAAAATAAAGACAAATGGAACGATATTAAAACAGGTAAATGAATTTAAATATTTGGGAACTTTGTTAACCTCAGACGGAAGATGTACAAAAGAGCTGAGATGCAGAATTGCTCTGGGAAAAGCAGCTTTCCAAAAAATGAGGAAAATACTATGCAATCCATTTTGACAACAGAAACAAGAAAAAGAGTTCTTAAATGTTACATAGAGCCAGTCTTAACATATAGATGTAAATCATGGACAATAGGACAGCAGACAAAAAAAATCACTGGAGTCTGTAGAAATGTGGTTTTACAAAAAGAATGTTGAGAATCATATATGCAAACTAGCCAACCCATCAGAGACAGAGGAGATCAACGAGCTTTTATTTGCAGACGACCAGGCACTAATACATGAAACAATAGAAGACTACAAGAACACTTAAACAAGCTCAACTTTTCAGGCACAAAATATAACATGAAAATCAACATCAACAAAACAGATGTCATGAATGTCGCCAAAAATAAACAGAACATCAACATAACTATAGAAGGCAGACAACTAAAACAAGTAGAGGAATTCAAATACCTAGGAAGTGTAATGACAAACGATAATTCTCAAACAGCAAAGATAGAATCAAGATGGAACAAAGCTTGTCAAATCATTGGACAGTTACCACCACTATTGTCCAACAAGGAAATAACTCTGGAGGCAAAACGAGCACTTTACAATACAATCTTCATCCCAACGTTGTGCTACCAATGCCAGACCTGGACCCTAGATGCAAGAACAATAAGAAAAATAACCTCTACAGAGATGAAATGTGTTAGACGAATGACAGGAAACAGCCTGAGAGATAAGATCAGAAATGAAGAACTGAGAAAAAAGCTAGGAATAGCCCCCGCCAAAGAATATATAAGGAAACAACAGATAAAGTGGTTTGGCCACGTGAAAAGGCAGAAAGATCAAAACACAACACAACGAGCCTACAACAAACGTTGTGAGAACACCAGACCCAAGGGTCGACCACGAAAAAGATGGTTCGGTGGAATTTTAGAAGCACTAGGAAACATAACAGCGTCAGAGGCGAACAAAAGAACAAAAGACCGCAAATTATATCTCCCCTCGACGCTGAAAGGCAGATGAGGAAGGAAAGGAGAAGAAGAAGATGTTTAGAATATCATGGACAGCTAAGAAGAGTGATGAAAACGTTCTGAAAGAGGCAAAAGCAAAAAGAGAGCTGATTTACAATATTAGGAAGAAACAATCATAATTTTTTGGCCATGTAATGAGAAGAGAACAACTGGAATATATTGTAAGAACTGGGAAAATTGAGGGATGAAGAGATAGAGAGAAGCAAAGAGAAAAGATACCAGACAGCTTAAGAGAATGGCTTGGCAGAAGGTCAACAACAGAAATTACCTTCTTTGTAATTCTTATGCACTCCCCATCTCTTTATGGCCACTTAACCATTTCTTTCTTTCGGTCTTTTCATTCATCATACCTCATCTCATTTGTCTGCCTCTCCTTCCATCCCATCTCCACGATTCTTACATTTTACCTCTCATCTCGATTTATCTCTCTCTCTTTTCGCCACTTTCTCCGCCTCTGTTCTTCATCCCTTTTCACAATCATCCCCAAATTACCAAACCAACATGCTAACATTGCATCACACACACAAACACACACCAGTGACACATTATGTTTCTGCTTGGAAGAATCTGTAAGCACTTCCTCGTTGTCAAACACTGTAATTGATCTAGACATATTCTTAACCGAGCTATATAACGAGGGCGCTCAAAGTTAAAAAAAAAAGCGTGTCGGTTGATTACCCATGAGAAATCTCGTTCTCGTATTTCCAACCGTCTCACATGGGGTACAAAGTGTAACTTGCTCTAATTTTAAGCCAAAATCATGTGTGTGTGTGTGTGTTTTTTTTTTAACTGTTGAAGAATTGTGTGCAGTAAAACCTTTGAAGGTCTATGACGTCTGTAAATTATATTCGATATGGCTGTCAACCACGAATGGTAAAGAGAAGGTTGAATAGGTTTATCTACCGGATGTGGCATGTGTGTAGTTATAAAAGTTTTACTGCTTCTACCCAGGATATGAAAACTGGTGTGATGGAAAGAGGGGACACACACACACACATATATTTATATATATCATCATCATCAAGTACCATGACTGCTGCTGTAGGTGACATGTCTCTCCACAACTTTCGATCTGGACAGTTATTTATCATTTCTGCTGTTGACCTTCTGCTAAGGCATTCTCTTAATCTGTCTGGTGTCTTTTCTCTTTGTTTCCCTCTGTCTCTTCGTCACTCTCAATATTTCCAGTAATTACAATATATTTCAGCTGTTTCCTTCCCATTACATGGCCAAAAAATGATGATTATTTCTTCCTAATATTGGATATTAGCTCTTGTTTTGCTTTGGCCTCTTTCAGAACGTTTTCATTACTTTTCTAAGCAGTCCATGATATTACCAACATTCCTATGTAAAACCACATTTCTGCAGCCTCCAGTGGTCTTCTTGTCTGTTGTCCTATTGTCCATGATTCACATCCAAATATTAAGGCTGGCTCTACACAACATTTAAGATCCCATTTTCTTTTTACTTTTTTCAAAAATGTATTGCACAGTGTCTCCCTCATTTGTGTGGATCGCTGCTTTTGCCTGAGCTATTCTGAATCACACCTGTGTCATACATCTACCATTTGAGGTTAACATTATATATATATATATATTCTATATATGTATAAAATGAGAGAGAATGAGAGAGAGAGAGAGAAAGAAAGAAAGAATGTTGCATCTGAAGGCGGGTCGTCAATCACAATGAAGTAAAATTAGACCTATGGGATATATAAAGTACACGGCAAATTTAGTCTGCTAATATGATGACGATGGCAATTAGTTTCATTGACGCTATATTGTTCTTATTAATTGTATAATTTTATATTACTCTTGTTACCTTTTCTAATCTTTGTTTAGTTTGATATCTTTGTATGTTCTTCTTCATTTATAAATTAAGTTGCGGTGCGCTGTGTTATGTACCATGAGGTCCATAATTTCATCACGTCCTTATTTGGTCAACTCTCCTAACATTTAATTGTGACCTTCTTGCAAGGCAGCAGGTACATGTATTCAAGAGTTGTCTCGTATTAAAAAAAAATCAGTCATTCGAGGCTTAAACATCAGGAGACAAATAATAATAAATGAATATTATTATAGAGGAAACTTCGGAGGCGATAATCAGCGAAACATCTGTCAGGGTTTGAATACATTTTTTGTCGTTTATGCCCGCGTGGCTCTATCGGGAACCCATGACTGTAGTTTGGGGATTGGGAAAATAGGGGGAGGTATAGAACCACTTTCACTTGCCACGCATGTCGTAAGAGGCGATAAGGAAGATTCCGGTAAAGATATATGCCGGTGCTAAAGAGTTGGTGCATCTGTGATGAAGCCATCTTCGGTGCTTTTGTAAGTGTGTGCCGAGTGTGCTGGAGAGGGAATCCGAGCTCTAATAAGTTTATATTGTCTATTGAAGGTGATCTTTTCACTTTACTAAACTTTTCCTCAGTTTAACTTTTTCTTTCCCTAGGGCTGAGGCTATTGTGCCCGTTCTAAAAGGTGCTTTGTTGGGTTTTTCCCCATCTATATTTGGTTTTACATGTGGTTTTACAGAAGAAAGTTGAGAATACCATGGACAGATAAGAAGAGTAATGAAAACGTTCTGAAAGAGGCCAAAGCAAAAAGAGAGCTAATTTCCAATATTAGGAAGAAACAATCATCATTTGTTGGCCATGTAATGGGAAGGAAACAGCTGGAGTATATTGTAACAACTGGGGAAATTAAGGGATGAAGAGATAGAGGGAAGCAAAGAGAAAAGATTCCAGTCAGCTTAAGAGATTGGCTAGGCAGAAGGTCAACAACGGAAATTATAAATAACGGTCAAGATCGAAAGTTGTGGAGTGATATGATCACCTACGCCAGCAGGCACGGTACTTGATGATGATGATAATTAGTTTCTTCAAGCTCCTGGCATTTACTTATTCTCATTTGTGCTTGCTGGAGCACGTGACCGGATGGATAAAACTTGTCGTTGTCTCAATAAGAAGAACGTGGGTTCCAATCAGGGTAAGATCTTATCAGTTGATTTTTGGGGGTTTCTATCGAGGTTTTGTAATGTTAATGTCATGAAGAACATACTAACATCAAAACAAATAACACCAGGACTAAAGCTAAGAATAGCAAAATGTTACATCTTCTCAATATTCCTGTATGGTGCAGAAACATGGACATTAGACAAGAAAACAGAACAGAAAATTGAAGCCTTTGAAATGTGGATTTATAGAAGAATAGGTAGAATTGGATGGAAAGAAAAGAAAACAAACGATGAAGTTTTAAAACAACTAAAATGAAAAGAGAACTACTAAACACAATTCAAACATGACAAATGCAATTTTTGAGGCATGTTAAAAGTCACAACGGCCTAATAAAAGTAATATTGGAAGAGAAAATACAAGGTAAAAGAGGCAGAGGCAGACCAAGACTAACATGGACGAGTAACATCAAAAGATGGACAAGTCAACCTATGACAAACCTTTCCCATCAAAGCAAGAGACAGAGTGGAATGGCCCTCCATGGTAGCCAACCTTCGATGCGGTGACGGCACTTGATGATGATGATTGGGGTTTAAATAAACCAATGACTCGGAACATCAAGTGGCGGCTGCTGTGGACATGCCATCTTTATTCTTCAGCTCATCAGCATACCACAGAAACACTCCATACATTAAATAAACAAGAACGGACAGAGAAACAAAAATGGGAAGATAACACCAAAGAATGGACAGGCCTCGTTTTTTTTCAGTTTAAAAAAATGATTGAATAGAAAAAGAAATGGAGAGTATTGACTAAATTGGTCAGTGATGTCCCAACTACCCCAAGGAGAAGTTTTGTTAAGTCTGTCAGTGGTGTTCCAAATACCTAAAGGAGAAGTTTTGTTAAGTCTGTTAGTGGTGTTCCAACTACCCCAAGGAGAAGGTTGGTAAGTCTGTCAGTGGTGTCCCAACTACCCCAAGGAGAAGTTTTGTTAAGTCTGTCAGTGGTGTCCCAACTACCTCAAGGAGAAGTTTTGTTAAGTCTGTCAGTGGTGCCCCAACTACCCCAATGAGAAGTTTTGTTAAGTCTGTCAGTGGTGTTCCAAATACCTAAAGGAGAAGTTTTGTTAAGTCTGTCAGTGGTGTCCCAACTACCCCAAGGAGAAGGTTGGTAAGTCTGTCAGTGGTGTCCCAACTACCCCAAGGAGAAGTTTTGTTAAGTCTGTCAGTGGTGTCCCAACTACCTCAAGGAGAAGTTTTGTTAAGTCTGTCAGTGGTGTCCCAACTACCCCAAGGAGAAGTTTTGTTAAGTCTGTCAGTGGTGTCCCAACTACCCCAAGGAGAAGTTTTGTAAAGTCTGTCAGTGGTGTTCCAAATACCTAAAGGAGAAGTTTTGTTAAGTCTGTTAGTGGTGTTCCAAATACCTAAAGGAGAAGTTTTGTTAAGTCTGTCAGTGGTGTCCCAACTACCCAAAGGAGAAGGTTGATAAGTCTGTCAGTCGTGTCCCAATTACCTAAAGGAGAAGTTTTGCTAAGTCTGTCAGTTGTGTCCCATCTACCCGAGGAAAAAGTGGTGTCCCATCTACCCCTCTTTGATATTTTTTGCTCAAGACGCAATAAAAAAAAAATAATTCCCATCCTTATTTCTTACTGTATTATTCACCTTACTTCTCAGGAAACAGTCTGAGAGATAAGATCAGAAATGAAGAACTGAGAGAGAAAAAAAGCTCGGAATAGCCTCCACTATAGAATATATAAAGAAACAACAGACAAAATGGTTTGGCCACGTGACAAGGCAGAGTAATCAAAACACAACACGAGCCTTCATAAAACGTTGTGAGAATACCAGACCCGAGGGTCGACCACGAAAAAGATGGATCGATGGAATATTAGAAGCACATAGGAAACAACAACAGCAGAGGCGAATAGAAGAGCAAAAGACCTCAAATTATATCCCCCCCTCTCCCCCCCCCCCTTTGCTGAAAGGCAAACGTAGAAGAAAAGAAGAAGAAAAATATTTTATCACTGTATCTTTCCTATTGACTTGTGCTTTCTCAGATGCATTTGATCTCATGTGCTAGGATCTTCCCTTTTATAGCATTAGTTTAACATATGCTTGATATTGATGTAATCATCATGTGCTAGGATCTTCCCTTTTATAGCATTAGTTTAACATATGTTTGATATTGATGTAATCATCATGTGCTAGGATCTTCCCTTTTATAGCATTAGTTTAACATATGTTTGATATTGATGTAATCATCATCATCATGTGCTTAGATCTTCCCTTTTATAGCATTAGTTTAACATATGCTTGATAGTGATGTAATAGGAATAATAAACGTAGTAGTAATTATTTGCAAAGGTCTTCCCCCTCTTTTTACATCATTTACCCAAATACTACT
Organism: Megaustenia siamemsis; assembly: GCA_032433765.1. Classification (NCBI taxonomy): domain Eukaryota; kingdom Metazoa; phylum Mollusca; class Gastropoda; order Stylommatophora; family Ariophantidae; genus Megaustenia; species Megaustenia siamemsis. The sequence goes on along the minus strand of JAVIAB010000041.1, from coordinate 51,915,741 downwards.
GGTCACCATCCACATTTGAATTACAGGAAGATGTAATATATGCCCCTCCCCTTTACCCTTCTTACGGCCCAGCACTTCCGACTTTACACGGAATTTTTGTGCTTTGTGTCTCACCACTAGGGGTTGAAGTAGGGTTTTAATTACCCCTGGGTCACGAAGCTGATGCAAATAGTCAGCTATGAGTCGCTATCAGCGCATATACTGTTGGGTAGTCTTGGGTTCTTTAATGGGGGGAAACTGCATATTTAAGTAATGGCCTCATTCGATATTCCCTGTCTTGCGTGTCTGATACCTGGTTTGAGAGCCTCATTGAGCCTTTCCTTGAAGTCTAAATGTGTTTTTCCCTAGCACTTGAGTTGCAGTTTATGTTTAGACTCGCTGTCATTCACATGCTACAGGGCATGGTGTCCTACTTAACTTTATGGTTTCTGTTTTACGTTAGTGTAATTTTATGTGTTTTCTTTAAAGTGAAAAAAAAAACGCAATGTTATGCGTAAGTTTGAGGTTGTAAACATAAACAATATGGGTTTTATACTTGGGCACAATAATAACATCAGATGGAAGATGAATCACAGAAATAAAAAGCAGAATAGCTCAGGCCAAAATAGCATTTAAGAAAATTAAGATCGTTTTATGCAAGAAATCTGTGTCAATAGAAGTGAGAAAGGGAGAGCTTTATTGGGCCAATTTTGAACTATGTAGGCGAATCATGGAGAGTAAACAACCAAATGAAAAGACGATTAGAGGCCACAGATATTGGATTTCTCAGAGGAATGTTGGAAGTTCCATGGAAAGCTAAAAATACCAACGAGGAAATTCTCAAAGAGGGTTTAACAAAAAGAGAACTCCTAAAAAACATCAGAAAGAAACAATCAACATTTTTCGGGCACATCATGAGAAGAGGAAAGTTTGAATACTTGGTTACAACTAGCAAAATGCAGGGAAAGAGAGATTGCGGACGACAAATAGAGAAAATACTGTATACCTTGGTGCCATGGCATGGAAAACAGTCAACAACAGAACTAATACGGTGCACTGTAGAAAGAAGATTGAGGAAAGACATGATCCCCTACGTCAACCGGTATGGCACATGATGATGTTTTATTTGTATTTAAAACATTCCTGTTAATTTCTATACACATCATATACATTTATTATTAGTTTCTCTTCCTTATTTTCATCATTATTATTTTCTTAATTCTTGAAATAAAAAAAAATTATGTTTAAGTTTATCTCTGTTTACCTCTGTTTATCTCATCATCATCAAGTACCGGACCGGCTGGCGTAGGTGATCATGTCTCTCCACAACTTTCGATCTCGGCAGCTATTTATCATTTCTGTTGTTGACCTTCTGCCAAGCCATTCTCTTAAGCTGTGTGGTATTTTTTTCTCTTTACTTCCCTCTATCCCTTCGTCCCTCAATTTTTCCAGTTGTTACAATATATTCAAGTTGCTCTCTTCTCATTACATGGCCAAAAAATGATGATTGTTTCTTCCTGATATTGGATATTAGCTCTCTTTTTGCTTTGACCTCTCTCAGAACATCTTCATTACTCTTCTTAGCTGTCCATGGTACTCTCAACATTCTTCTGTAAAACCACATTTCTACAGACTCCAGTGATTTTCTTGTCCGTTGTCTTATTGTCCATGATTCACATCCATATGTTAAGACTGGCTCTACGTAACATTTAAGAACTCTCTTTCTTGTTTCTATTGTCAAAAATAGATTGCATAATATCTTCCTCATTTTTGGAAAGCTGCTTTCGCATGAGTCATTCTGCATCTCACCTCTTTTGTACATCTTTGATCTGAGGAACAAGGTTCCCAAATATTTAAAATACATTTACCTGTTTTAATATTGTTCCACATGCCTTTATTTTGCACTGAGGTGATTTCTTTTTCTTTGTTGTTACCATTACCTCTGTCTTTTTGCTATTAAGGCTGAGTCCTTTATTATTGCTTTCTTTTACTATATATAATGTCCAACATTTCTTGTAACTCATTTTCACTCTTAACGATAAAGACTGTATCATCAGCATACCTTAGATTATTTTTATTATTCTCTCCAATTGTTATTCCAGGCATGCCCCTTATGGATCTTAAAATAATCTCACTCTAAATATTAAACAAATCTAGTGACAGCACACATCTTTGTCTAACACCCTGTTTTATTTGTTGAAACATTCCCAATTGGTTTCCAGTTCTTATGACCGCTGTTTGTTTCCAGTACATGTTCTTTATTATTCTTAGATCTTTGCTGTCTACGTTTATGCTTTCTAAAATTTTGATGATTTCTTGGTGCTTTACTTTGTCAAATGCCTTGGTGTAATCTACGAAACATAGGTATAGATCTGTTTTCACCTCTATGGCTCTTTCTACTAAAGATCTTATGATATAAATGGCATTGCTTCTTCCTTTATCTCTAACAAAACCACACTGTTCATCGCTAATTTCTGGACTGATTTTGTTTCGCACTCTTCGCATTATGATTCTTAGTAATATCTTAGTCATATGACTCATAAGGCTTATTGTGCGATGATCATCGCATTCAATCGCACCCGATTTCTTTGGTAGGGCTATGAATATTGATTTGAGCATGTCGTCTGGTATATATCCGCTGTTGTAGATATCATTCAATACTTTTGTTATTAATTCTATTCCAAAATCACCCATGGCTTCAATCTCTTCTTTAGTTATATTATCTGGTCCAGGAGCTTTTCCTGCTTTCATATTGCGCATGGCGTCTTCCACTTCTTCTCTGAGTATTTCTGGTCCTTCTCCATTATCCTTAATATTTACTTCCGTTCGTTCATCATTATAAAGATTCTTAATGTATTCTGTCCATCGTTCCCTTATGTTTTCTTGATCAATCAACAGTTCTCCTTCCTTTGATTTTAAACATCCAGTTTTTTATTGCGTTTTTCTTCCTGTTAATTCCTCAATTTGTTTGCATATAGCTTTAGCATCTCCTTTTTGTTACATTTCAATCTCTTTGCATCTCTCTTTTAGCCATGCTTCTTTTGCTTCATTGCATTTTACTACAATTTCTTTATTTAATCTCAAATACTCATCTTTATTTTCTTTATTTCTTCTTCTTGTATCCATTAGTTGCAAAATGTCATATGTCGTCCATTTCTTTCTTGAATTTGTCCTCACTGGTGGTATGAACTCTTTTTGATGTTTGTTGCATTGATTCTTTTAGCATTTTCCACTGTTCATCAATGCTTTGTATCTTCTCTATTGCAGTGTACCAGTTCTGAATTGTGATTTTATATTTGTCTTGCAGCTTCTTGTCTGATTTTAGTAATCTAAATTTAACTTGATGTTAACTGATGCTCGTTTAGATCTGTTTATCTACTATTATCTATTTATCATCACCACGTCTCTCTTATTAGCTACCCTCGACTACATATTTATTATTCACCTTTATGTCTCATTATCGTATCTTTAATTCATTTATTAGCTGCTCTCGACTACATATTTATTATTTACCTTTATGTCTCATTATCGTATCTTTAATTCATTTATTAGCTGCTCTCGATTACATATTTATTATTTACCTTTATGTCTCATTATCGTATCTTTAATTCATTTATTAGCTGCTCTCGACTACATATTTATTATTTACCTTTATGTCTCATTATCGTATCTTTAATTCATTTATCAGCTACTCTCGACTACATATTTATTATTTACCTTTATGTCTCATTATCGTATCTTTAATTCATTTATCAGCTACTCTCGACTACATATTTATTATTTACCTTTATGTCTCATTATCGTATCTTTAATTCATTTATCAGCTGCTCTCGACTACATATTTATTATTTACCTTTATGTCTCATTATCGTATCTTTAATTCATTTATCAGCTACTCTCGACTACATATTTATTATTTACCTTTATGTCTCATTATCGTATTTTTAATTCATTTATCAGCTGCTCTCGATTACATATTTATTATTTACCTTTATGTCTCATTATCGTATCTTTAATTCATTTATCAGCTACTCTCGATTACATATTTATTATTTACCTTTATGTCTCATTATCGTATCTTTAATTCATTTATCAGCTGCTCTCGATTACATATTTATTATTTACCTTTATGTCTCGTTATCGTATCTTTAATTCATTTATCAGCTGCTCTCGATTACATATCTACCATGATTGACGATCTGTTGCTAGTTCTTGTAGTTCTTGATTGTTTCTTTATCCCACGGTTGAGCCTTCCCTAGCAATTGTTCTGCTTAGCGTTTCTCTAAAAAAAAAAAGACAACACACAACTTAAAAGACATAACAGCCTACTAAAAGTAATGTAGGAAGGGAAAAATACAAGATACAAGAGGCAGACCAAGACTAACATGGACGAGTAACATCAAAAGATGGACAAATCAATCTATGACAACCTGCACCATCAAACAAAGAAACAGAGTAGAATGGCGATCCATGGTAGTCAACCTTCGTTGCGGAGACGGCACTCGATGATGATGATGAGCGTTTCTCTTGTTTCTCTTACCTCGTTTTCTTTTACCAGGCGATTTCCCCATGAATACCTGACGAGGAATTTTTTTTTTTCATTCATTCTCAACTTATGACCGATGTATTTATGGAAGTAGACATGAGCTTATGATTCGTATTATTCTTGAAGTATATATTATTACCTGCATAACTGTCCAATCAACTTTCGGTTTTTCTCACAATTGCAAACAGTAAAAGGGTTGCTTGGGATGTTTTACCTACCTACGTTAATTATGTAAAGAGTTGCTTGGGATGTTTTACCTACCTACGTTAATTATGTAAAGAGTTGCTCAGGATGTGTTACCAGCCTACGTTATTTATGTACAGAGTTGCTTAGGATGTTTTACATACCTACGTTATTTATTTAAAAAGTTGCTAAGGATGTTTTACCTACCTACGTTATTTATTTAAAAAGTTGCTAAGGATGTTTTACCTACCTACGTTATTTATGTAAATAGTTGCTTAGGATGTTTTACATACCTACGTTATTTATTTAAAAAGTTGCTAAGGATGTTTTACCTACCTACGTTAATTATGTAAAGAGTTGCATTGGGATGTTTTACCAGCCTACGTTATTTATGTACAGAGTTGCTTAGGATGTTTTACATACCTACGTTATTTATGTAAAAAGTTGCTTAGGATGTTTTACCTACCTACGTTAATTATGTAAAGAGTTGCTTAGGATGTTTACCTACCTACCTACGTTATTTATGTAAAGAGTTGCTAAGGATGTTTTACCTACCTACGTTATTTATATAAAGAGTGGTTTAGGATGTTTTACCTCGCTACGTTATTTATGTAAAGAGTTGCTTAGGATGGTTTACCTACCTACGTTATTTATGTAAAGAGTTGCTTAGGATGTTTTACCTACCTACGTTATTTATGTAAAAATTTGCTTAGGATGTTTTACCTACCTACGTTATTTATGTAAAGAGTGGCTTAGGATGTTTTACCTGCCTACGTTATTTATGTAAAGAGTTGCTTAGGATGTTTACCTACCTACGTTATTTATATAAAGAGTGGCTTAGGATGTTTTACCTGCCTACGTTATTTATGTAAAGAGTTGCTTAGGATGTTTACCTACCTACGTTATTGATGTAAATAGTTGCTTAGGATGTTTTACCTACCTACATTATTTATGTAAAGAGTTGCTAAGGATGTTTTACCTGCCTACGTTATTGATGTAAAGAGTTGCTTAGGATGTTTTACCTAACTACGTTATTGATGTAAATAGTTGCTTAGGATGTTTTGCCTGCTTACGTTATGTATGTAAAGGGTTACTTGGAATGCCACACCTTTCTTTTCATCAATATAACAATTTATATATAATATAAGCTCATAATTAGTTGTTTTTTTCCACATCAATTATTAGTGTTTCTTCTCTTGTTTTATTTCTCCTCATTGATTTTTAGTAGCATCTATGTCCCATACTGTTATAATCTCATGCGTTTTTGTTCTATTTTATTTAGGCACAGTGTTTCTTTTTTCATTGCTTTCAACGACGATAAAAGGAAATTCCTTTTCTTCTCTTCATTGCCTACCTTAAAAGGACGCTATGTGGGCGTTGATACGTCTTGTTGTCGTTTAGTTTCAGTCTTTCGACCCAAACATCCGTCGTCAGCATGGCTTTTTTGAGTACAAGGATGCCCCTCGATCTCTGCTCACTTTGCCAGACTAAATTACAGTGGCGGAAAGAGGGTTCGAAGCTTGAAGAGGTCAGGACGTGATGAGTAGTCTCATTTATCATCATCATGTACCATGCCTGATGGCGTAGGTGATCATGTGTCTCCTCAAATTTTGATTTCGACAGTTACTTATTATTTCTGTTGGTGACTTCTGCCAAGCCATTCTCTTGTCTTGAATCTTTTCCCTTTGCTTCCTTCTATCTCTTCATCCCTCAACTTTCCCAGTTGTTACAATATATTCCAGCTGTTCCCTTCTCATTACATGACCAAAAAATGATGATTGTTTCTTCCTAATATTGGAAATCAGCTCTCTTTTTTTGCTTTGGCCTCTTTCAGAACGTTTTCATCACTCTTCTAAGCTGTCCATGGTATTCTCAACATTCTTCTCCCCAGAAGTATTGTATGATCTCATTACATGAATACAAAATACAGCATATACGCTGTTTGTTCAGAACTTCTAAGTTGATCATTAACCTGATAATTTACGACATAAATATAAGATTACAGAACTTTACGCCATTGAACGTAGTTCCTTCAATAACTGTCCTAAAATATCATAATTATAATTGAATTATAATATGTCATTTCTCTAGTATTTTCTCTAGTTATTTGCATGTAGATTATGAAAAAAAAACATAGTTTTCCTGTCAATTCACAACCCTCACCTTTTTTTCAAGTTTCTTTTATTCAAGGACGTTGCACGAAAATATAAGCGAGGGTCAGGATACGTCTGGCCTCCTTTCTATGCATACACTTCTATGTTATGATAAAAAGAGAGAAAGTCATTTACACTTTTTTAACAACTGTTGTCATGGCAACTAGGAAGTTTTTTTCACCCTGAAATTGCCTTTGCGGCTTTTCATACACATTACATGGTCTCTTCACAGACATCTCCTCCCCATATACATCCCCTACCCACAGACATCCCCTACCCACAGACATCTCCTACCCACAGACATCTCCTACCCACAGACATCCCCTACCCACAGACATCCGCTCCCCCACAGACATCTCCTACCCACAGACATCCCCTACCCACAGACATCCCCTACCCACAGACATCCCCTACCCACAGACATCTCCTACCCACAGACATCCCCTACCCACAGACATCTCCTACCCACAGACATCCCCTACCCACAGACATCTCCTACCCACAGACATCCCCTACCCACAGACATCCCCTACCCACAGACATCCCCTACCCACAGACATCCCCTCCCTACAAACATCTTCTTATAGACATATTCTTTCAACAGGCATCTCCTCTCCATAAACATCTCCCAACAGGCATCTCCTCTCCATAAACATCTCCCAACAGGCATCTCCTCTCCATAAACATCTCCCAACAGGCATCTCCTCTCCATAAACATCTCCAAACAGTCATCTCCTCTTCATAAACATTTTCCTAAGGCATCGCCTCCCCACTTACATCTCCTCCCCACAATCACCTCCTCTTCACAGACATCTCCTCTCCATAGGCATCTCCTCCTCACATGTATCTCCCGCTCCACAAGTATCTCCTACCCATATACATCTCCTCCCTACACACATCTCCTTCCCACAGTCATCTCCTCTCCACATTCATCTCCTCTCCACAGGCATATCTTTTCCATAGTCATCTCCCAGCAGGTATTTCCTCTCCATATACATTTTCCTAAAGGCATCTCCTCCCCACATACATCTCCTCCCCACATACATCTCCTCCCCACATACATCTTCTCCCCACATATATCTCCTCCCTAAAATCATCTTTCCAAACAGCCATCACCTCCACATATGCATCTTCTCCCCACATACATCTCCTCCCCAAAATCATCTCTCCAAACAGTCATCACCTCCACATATACATCTGCTCCCCAAAATCATCTCTCCAAACAGCCATCACCTCCACATATACATCTCCTCTCCACATACATCTCCTCCCCAAAATCATCTCTCCAAACAGCCATCACATCCACATATACATCTCCTCTCCACATACATCTCCTCCTCAAAATCATCTCTTCAAACTGTCATCACCTCCACATATACATCTCCTCCCCACATACATCTCCTCTCCAAAATCATCTCTCCAAACAGTCATCACCTCTACATATACATCTTCTCCCCACATACATCTCCCCCCCAAAATCATCTCTCCAAACAGCCATCACCTCCACATATACATCTCCTCCCCACATACATCTCCTCCCCACATACATCTCCTCCCCAAAATCATCTCTCCAAACAGCCATCACCTCCACATATATATCTCCTCCCCACATACATCTCCTCCCCACATACATCTCCTCCCCAAAATCATCTCTCCAAACAGCCATCACCTCCACATATACATCTCCTCCCCACATACATCTCCTCCCCAAAATCATCTCTCCAAACAGCCATCACCTCCACATACACATCTCCTCCCCACATACATCTCCTCCCCACATACATCTCCTCCCCAAAATCATCTCTCCAAACAGTCATCACCTCCATATATACATCTCCTCCCCACATACATCTGCTCCCCAAAATCATCTCTCCAAGCAGTCATCACCTCCACATATACATCTCCTCCCCACACATTTTCCAATTGCTGTAGCCCTGTAAGGTAAAGTTTAACACTTTACAACTTTATATCTTATGAGATCTCCTTTACTTTTGTCCATTTACGTACCGCACTCTTCATCCTCCTATACATTTAACAACACTCATGATTTAACCTCTCGTTCTGTCCTCCAACTTTTCTATCCATGAACCCTCGAGATCTGTTCATTCAATATTTGATCTGCGTGTCTTGAAACAATAATGAGGCCACGAGAAAGTATCGAGTGCACCACCCTTGTGTTGTACATGAGAACTGTGCAGTCAAGAATGGACGTTGGAATACCGGCATAATTTATAGCTCAGGTCAGTGAGATAATTTGGTGCAAAAACATCCCAAGGTTAAACGTTAAGTTATCACAGGATAATGGACACATTAATTTTTATGAAGATTGTTTGGGATGTAAAAGCAGTGTTTTTTTGCATTTTGGTGATGTGTCTAATACATGTACATTAATTTGGTAAGGATTGTTTGGGTATGTCTGACGTTACATTTTGTAAGGATTGTTTGGGATATGTTTGATCTAATTACGTTAATTGTGCAAGGATTGTTTGGGATATATGTGATCTAATGACGTTAATTTTGTAAAGAATTTTTGGGGTATGTATGATCTAATTACGTTAATTTTGTAAGGATTGTTTTGGATATGTGTGATCTAATTACGTTGATTTTGTAAGCATTGTTTGGGATATGTGTGATCTAATAACGTTAATTGTGCAAGGATTGTTTGGGATACGCGTGATCTAATTACGTTAATTGTGCAAGGATTGTTTGGGATACGTGTAATCTAATTACGTTAATTGTGCAAAGATTGTTTGGGATACGTGTGATCTAATTACGTTAATTGTGCAAGGATTGTTTAGGATACGCGTGATCTAATTACGTTAATTGTGCAAGGATTGTTTGGATACGTGTGATCTAATTACGTTAATTTTGTAAAGGACAGTTTGAGGTATGCCTATTTTCATTACATTAATTTTGTAAGAATTGTTTGGAAAATGTTTGATCTAAGTTCGTTAATCTTGCAAAGGTTGTGTAGAATGTCTCATCATAGTATGCTAATTTTGTAAAGTGTTGCTAGGGATGTCTCACTTGCCTACCTTACTTATGTAAGGAGTTTCTTGGGATGTCTCACTTGCCTACCTTACTTATGTAAGGAGTTTCTTGGGATGTCTCACTTGCCTACCTTACTTATGTAAGGAGTTTCTTGGGATGTCTCACTTGCCTACCTTACTTATGTAAGGAGTTTCTTGGAATGTCTCACTTGCCTACCTTACTTATGTAAGGATTTTCTTGGGATATCTCACTTGCCTACCTTACTTATGTAAGGAGTTTCTTGGGATGTCTCACTTGCCTACCTTACTTATGTAAGGAGTTTCACGCGCTGTCTCACCTGGCTACGTTACTTATGTAAGGAGTTTCACGCGCTGTCTCACCTGGCTATGTTACTTATGTAAGGAGTTTCACGGGCTGTCTCCCCTGGCTACGTTACGTATGTAAGGAATTTCACGGGCTGTCTCATCTGGCTACATTACTTATGTAAGTAGTTTCTTGGGATGTCTCAATTGCCTACCTTACTTATGTAAGTAGTTTCGCGGGCTGTCTCACCTGGCTACGTTGCTAATATAAAGAGTTGCGTTGAACATCTCACCCATCTATGTCACTTATGTAAGGAGTTTCGCGGGATGTCTCCACCAGCCTACATTACTAATGTAAAGAGTTGCTAGGGATGTCTCACCTGCCCACGTTAATTGTGTAAGGAGTTTTGTGCTATATCTAACCTGCCTAAGTTAATTACGTAAGTAAATTCGTGCTATATCTCACCTGCCTACGTTAATTATGTAAGTAAATTCGTGCGATATCTCACTTGCCTACGTTAATTACGTAAGTAAATTCGTGCTATATCTCACCTGCCTACTTTAATTACGTAAGTAAATTCGTGCTATATCTCACCTGCCTACGTTAATTATGTAAGTAAATTCGTGCTATATCTCACCTGCCTACGTTAATTACGTAAGTAAATTCGTGCTATATCTCACCTGCCTACGTTAATTATGTAAGTAAATTCGTGCTATATCTCACCTGCCTACGTTAATTATGTAAGTAAATTCGTGCTATATCTCACCTGCCTACTTTAATTACGTAAGTAAATTCGTGCTATATCTCACCTGCCTACGTTAATTACGTAAGTAAATTCGTGCTATATCTCACCTGCCTACGTTAATTATGTAAATAGTTTCGTGGGATATCTCACCTGTCTATGTTACTCATGTAAAGCGTTGCGTTGAATGTTTCACCTGCCTACGTTACTTAAATTAATTTGTTAGACATGTGTCTAATGTAACCTGCCAACTTTCCCATTTACCTGCCTACCTACCTCTCTAGACATGTCTACCTACCTATGTATTAATTTACCTTTATATCAACATCATCATCATTAAGTACCGGCCCTGCAGACGTAGGTGATCATGTCTCTCGACCACTTTCGATCTCGACAGTTATTTATCATTTCTGTTGTTGACTTTCTGTCTGCAAAGCCATTCTCTTAAGCTGCCTGCCATCTATTCTCTTTGCTTCTCTCTATCTCTTCGTCCCTCAATTTTCCCAGTTGTTACAATATATTTCAGTTGTTCTCTTCTCATTACATGGCCAAAACATTATAATTGTTCCTTCTTAATATTGGAAATTAGCTTTCTTTTTGCTTTGGCCTCTTTCAGAACGTTTTCATTACTCTTCTTAGCTGTCCACGGTATTATGAACATTCTACTGTAAAACCACATTTCTACAGATTCCATTGATTTTCTTGTCAGTTGTCCTATTGTCCGTGATTCACAAACATTTTTTTTAAGACTGGCACTATATAACATTTAAGAACTCTTTTTCTTGTTTCTGTTGTCTATCACCATAGATAGTTAATTTGTCAACTTAACTACTTAGCTCTATATGTGTCTCTCAGTCTGCCTACATACCTATCTATGTTCATGTCATGTAGACATACTGTCTATCTTTCTTTCTAGTTATTTATATCAAAATGTATGTCTACGAATCTGTAGAATGTGCTATTGTTTGTTCACTAAAATGTCGAATATGTGTGTTTGTATTAAGCCATTGTTTGCGTTTGTAGTAAGCTATTGTTTATGTTTGGGCACATCTGTTCGTGTGGCTAATACTCTGCTGGCCCATGTACAAAATCTCCTTTGTTTAATATTTCCTGAACGCACGTAAGATAAACTGTATGTATGTATATGTATGTGTATTTATGTATGTGTGTATATGTTTTTGCATGTATATGTTTGTAAAATATAATTATATATATATATATATATATATATATATATATATATATATATATATATATGTGCGTGTGGGTGTGGGTGTGACTTCTATATACGTATTGCATGTATATATGTTATATATATATTGTGTGTTTATATGTATACTACATATGCCTTTTTATGTGCTATATGTGCGATTGCACATATATTGTTCATGTTATACTTATATGTTTTATATGTGTAATGTGTGAATATCTATATCTATATATATGTATGTATAAAGGTAAACGTAAAGTACGAGATTTTAACCGGCGTCTTAGCACGCGAGTTTTCACCTACATGTGCTCGACCGCCTGTCCAGACGTATTCGGAGACTTCTGGATAGTGTCGCTTCAAACATCGAAACTCACAATGCGAGGCGACATTCCTCACCTTCGCAGGGTAATACCCTGGTACCCATTTCTGCCAACGCTGGGTCGACCGTGGGGGTATTTTTTTTTTCAACCACGAGTACAATTCACAAGCTGCTTCCAACGGGAATCGAACACGGGTTGTCCGAAAGTCGGTAGCCCAGTCGGGTGGTTTTACCAACTAAGCCACCGAGGCCCCCATATAATATACCCATGTAATATACATACATGTATCATCATCATGTACCCTGCCGGTTGGCGTAGACGATCATGTCCCTCCACAATCTTCTATCCACAGTGCATCGTATCAGTTCTGTTGTTGACTGTTTTCCATGCCATGACACCAAGCTATCCAGTATTTTCTCTCTTTGTCGTCCGCGATCTCTCTTTCCTTTTATTTTGCCAGTTGTAACCAAGTATTCCAACTTTCCTCTTCTCATGATGTGCCCAAAAAATGTTGATAGCCTCTTTCTGATGTTTTTTAAGAGCTCCCTTTTTGTGTTGGCCTCTTTGAGAACTTCCTCATTGGTCTTTTTATCTGTCCAGGGAACTTTCAACATTCTTCTGATAAATCCCATCTCTGTGGCCTCTAATCGTCTTTTCATTTGTTTATATGTATGTATATTTTTGTTTTATATGTGTATGTTATATTCCTCATATAAAAAAGTAAACAGCCTCTGTCACGCCAAGGGGCGTATAGGGAATATGGTGTTAGTGACCATAAATGTTACAGACCTTCGACACATGATTTTTGGAGTAATCTGGTCGATATTACGCCACTTTACTTTCCCGGAAAAAAATCCGGTACCCATTTAAAGCTGGGTGAACCCGGAAGCCGTCGTTTGGGATCGAATCCTACCTCTTGTCCTTTGTAGTCCAGTTCACTAACCACTGAGCTATCGCGGCTCCTGTATTCCTCATATGTTCATGTATTTTCTCCTGAGATCAAACTGACAGCATACCACTCAAACAACCAAGCGATTACAATAATCTTCCTCTGGCTTTCTATATGTTTGTTCCTTAAAGCTTTTCAGCATTTTTAAAAATAACTCTTAACTCTTGATATGTTTGTCTGTATCTTGCTATGAAAAAATAAAGACTTTCTATTTGTCTGTATCTTGCTATGACCAAATAAAGACTTTCTGTTTGTCTGTATCTTCCTAGGACCAAATAAAGAATTTCTGTTTGTCTGTATCGTCCTATGACCAAATAAAGACTTTGTCTGTATCTTCCTATGACCAAATAAAGACTTTCTGTTTGTCTGTATCTTCCTATGACCAAATAAAGACTTACTGTTTGTCTGTATCTTCCTATGACCAAATAAAGACTTTCTGTTTGTCTGTATCTTCCTATGACCAAATAAAGACTTTCTGTTTGTCTGTATCTTCCTATGACCAAATAAAGACTTTCTGTTTGTCTGTATCTTCCTAGGACCAAATAAAGACTTTCTGTTTGTCTGTATCTTCCTAGGACCAAATAAAGACTTTATGTTTGTCTGTATCTTCCTACCACCAAATAAAGACTCACTGTGTGTCTGTATCTTCCTAGGACCAAATAAAGACTCACTATGTGTCTGTATCTTCCTAGGACCAAATAAAGACTCACTGTGTGTCTGTATCTTCCTAGGACCAAGTAAAGACTCACTGTGTGTCTGTATCTTCCTAGGACCAAATAAAGACTCACTGTGTGTCTGTATCTTCCTAGGACCAAGTAAAGACTCACTGTGTGTCTGCATCTTCCTATGACCAAATAAAGACTTACTGTATGCAATGAAAAAAAAAATAATAATTAAAAATATACGGACATATATTACAGGCCCTGTTAAGACCATTTTGCAGAACCCAGTACACGACAAAACAAGACAAGACAGACCGAGAAATAGACGGGAAGCCAATATCAGAAAATAGAGATTATTAACTTTCGTCACATTTCAGAGAGGAACTCTTAATCGTGAAGGTTGAAGGAAAACTGTAGGGACATCATCAAGGGTGCGGCAACGACCGCTAAGGTTAAAAGACTGTCCATGTCGGTTGTCTCTTTCAAATGTAGGCCTTTATTTAATTGTGTCTGCCATTGTTTGTCTCTGTCAATGTTGTTTCTTTGTTTGTTGTCATCTCAGAACGGCCATTTTAGTTCTACATTCGGAAATATTGCACTGTTCATGAATAAAGATACCCTGACTCTAAAGCATTCACAACAGTTGTATAATTGTAATGCATTCACAGCAGTTGTATAATTGTAATGCATTCACAACAGTTATATAATTGTAATACATTCACAACAGTTATATAATTGTAATGCGTTCACAACAGTTATATAATTGTAATGCGTTCACAACAGTTATATAATTGTAATGCGTTCACAACAGTTATATAATTGTAATGCGTTCACAACAGTTATATAATTGTAATACATTCACAACAGTTATATAATTGTAATGCATTCACAACAGTTATATAATTGTAATGCATTCACAACAGTTTTATAATTGTAATGCATTCACAACAGTTTTATAATTGTAATGCATTCACAAAAGTTTTATAATTGTAATGCATTCACAACAGTTATATAATTGTAATGCATTCACAACAGTTTTATATTTGTAATGCATTCACAACAGTTATATAATTGTAATGCATTCACAACAGTTTTATAATTGTAATGCATTCACAACAGTTATATAATTGTAATGCATTCACAACAGTTTTATAATTGTAATGCATTCACAACAGTTTTATAAATTGTCATGTAATCACCCCATTTTTATAATTGAATGCTTTCACCCCATTTTTACAATTGTTATGGATTCATCCCATTTTTATAATTGTTATGGATTCGCCTCATTTTTATAATTGTTATGGATTCCCCCCATTTATGTAATTATCATGCATTCACCCCATGAGTGAATTCATATAAAAAAAGTAAAGTACCCCCCGTCACGCCAAGTGGCGTATAGGGAAATATGGTGTTAGTGACCCTATATTTTACAGACCTTCAGCACATGATTTTTTGGGGTAATGTGGTCGGTATTACGCCCGTGCTGCTTTTACTTTCCCAGAAAAAATCCGGTACCCATTTAAAGGCTGGGTGAACCCGGAGCCGTCGGTTGGGATCGAACCCTACCCCTTGTCCGTAGTAGTCCAGTTCACTAACCACTGAGCTATCGCGGCTCCTACTAATTTTTAGGGAATTAGTAAAACCCAGGTGTCCTCGCCAGGATTACGAACCCCGGCTGTTGCCGTGGTAAGCCAACGTGAATTCATATGGCGACACCATATAGAAAGCATATCATTTTCAGTTAAAGTCAATATTTATGTACCAGTGATATTTCAGTAGCTAATGCTCGTAACGAGAGTTCGAAGGTCTGCAAATCTGAGTTTCAGAAGATCAAATAAAAAAAAAATGTTAACCACAAAAGTTTTTATATTTTAGAATACAGCTTCTTGTAATCATATATATGTGTATGTGCATGAATACGTATAGACATTGCCGGTGTCGTGGGAGTCGAAGTTACCTAAGTAATGTCCCCCAACCCCACAATATTATTAGAACCCCTTATCCTGGTGTTGACCCTCCAATCGGATGGTCCCCTACACAGGGAAGTCATTTTTGTTTCTCGTACTAATTTAATATTATTTTGTTTTGGATGCTTGATTATTAGTTAGCTATGTCCGACAATAAGGATGTGAATCATAGACAGTAGGACAACAGACAAGAAAATCACTGGAGGCTGTAGAAATGTGGTTTTACAGAAAAATGTTGAGAATGCCATGGACAGCTAAGAAGAGTAATGAAAACGTAATGAAAGAGGCCAAAGCAAAAAGAGAGCTAATTTCCAATATTAGGAAGAAACAATCAACATTTTTTGGCCATGTAATGAGAAGAGAACAACTGGAATATATTGTAACAACTGAAAAAATCGAGGGACGAAGAGATAGAGGGAAGCAAAGAGAAAACATACCAGACAGCTTTAGAGAATGGCTTGGCAGAAGTTCAACAATGGAAATGATAAATAACTGTCGATATCGTGCGTTGTGGAGAGACATGATAACCTACGCCAGCAGGCACGGAACTTGATGATGATGAATGTAGGACTAGTTATTTTTACTTACATATATATGTGTGTGTGTGTATGTGTTTGTTTGTTTGTTCATACCGAAGGTCTATTGAACCGAAACGTCGTTCAAATGTGTGTGTTTCATTAATTACGTAATGCTTTTACCATACCACTTTTTCTATTTTTTTTTCATTTCTTCCTTAGATTTAGCTGTACTGCATCTTCGCATTTTTGTGCATTTATGTGCATATCTTTGCCTCGGCCCGTTCTTGTAATCACTTGGAATGTTTAATAGAAGAAACGTGTGTTTTTTTTTTGGTGTCTTTTCTAATCTTAAGGGAATGACACAATCATCAAAAAACTAAAGTATCAGTGACAAACAGTTGTGCTGTATCAGCTTCTCTGTCTCATTCTAATAAATATTTCTTTGCATGTTCTTATGTCAACCAATTCTGACCTATGGAAGCGAATCATGGACAGTAAACAAACAAATGAAAAGACGAATAGAGGCCACAGAGATGGGATTTCTCAGAAGAATGTTGAAAATTCCCTGGACAGCTTAAAAGACCAATGGGGAAATTCTCTAAGACGCCAACACAAAAAGGGAGCCCCTAAGAAACATCAGAAAGAAACAATCAACATTTTATGGGCACATCATGAGAAGAGGAAACTTGGAATACTTGGTTACAACTGGCAAAATAAAAGGAAAGAGAGATCGGGGACGATAAAGAAAGAAAATACTGGATAGATTGGTGTCAAGGCAAGGAAAACAGTCAACAACAGAACTGATACGATGCACTGTAAATAGAAGATTGTGGAAGGACATGATCACCTATGGCAACAGGTATGGCACATGATGATGATGTAGATACTTATGTCTTCGTCTGTCTCAGGTTTTTCACATATTGTTGTAACCGTGTAATGTAATACCACAACATACAAACCAGCCCTCACCAAGTACCACGAACTACACATTTCAGTAATCAAGATACCAACCACAGCTATTCATTACCGATGCGTGTTGCACGGTCTTTCCTACAGGCCCTTGGAAGGCGTGGTCACTCTTACAGTCCTCGTCCTCTGTCGTGCCATAAGGACTGTCTGGCGAGGCAGCTTATCACTGACACACAAGGAAGCAAGCGACATAAATCGGCCTACATTAGCATAAGCGACAGTCTCCAGAGAAGTTCAGACACGATCTCAGGCCGAGGGCGGAAATAGGATCATATTTCCGAAGGGTTGCTGTGTGGCCTTTCCGTTTTATTTGTTCTTTCAAAATGGTGGGAAAAGGGGGAAAAGGGGGGGGGGGGGGTGCGGTTGGTTGAAGACGGATGTATAATGAAGTTTATTTTTGTCTTTCTTTTTCCATGAAGATAAAATATACACGGGTTTTCTGCAATGCATTGAAGATGATTAAAAGAGCATCTGTCTTCAAATTAAAATAATAATTTAAAAAAAAAAGACTTTTATGGTCTAACCTAAATTGGCAGGGGTCAAGGCATAGAGATGCAAATAAATTAATAAAATGCAAAGCTGCAGTAAAGAGATACAGCGAAGACCATGGCGCTGGATAGGACACACTACGGAAGCCAAGTGAGAGTATTACACAATAGGCCCTTTTTGGAATCCCCAGGGGAAAAGACAAAAAGGAAGACCAATGAATTCTTGAAGAATACAGATAGAAGCAGAGATGAAGATGATGGGGAAGACATGGAATGATCTTAAAAGAATGGCAAAAAACAGAACGACTTGGAAAGTGTTTGTTGAAGACCTATGCTCCACTGGGAGCTAAAAATGTAGAAGAAGAAGAAGAAAGCTGCAGTAAAGCTAAATGCTAAGGAGAAATGGAAATAAAAATAGAAAAAAATTGTCTAGTTAAAGCTTTACGTAATTGATGGAGGACACAAATTTAAACGACGTTTCGGCTCAATAGGCCTTCAGCAGGATCAAACAAACAACACACACACAGAGGTGTAAATAAATCAATCTAGTCCTACATAGCTAACTAGTAATGACGCATCTAAAACAAAATAATATTAAACTAGTGCAAGAAACAAAAATGACTTTTCTGTATAGTGGACCGTGGACAGAAAGAGAATGAATGAGTGGCGTAAAATACGCACTATAGCTGACCAGCCGACTGGAGAGTCCACTATACAGGGAATAATTTATGTTTGTCGTACTAGATTAATATTACTTTGTTTTGGATACTTCATTATTAGTTTTCTATGTAGAACTAGTTTTATTTATTTACATTTCTCTGTGTGGGTTCCCCCTGAAGGTCTATTGAGCCGAAACGTCATTCAAATTTATATCGTCCATCAGTTACATAAAGCTTTTGCCATACCATTTTTTTTCTATTTTGTGTGTGTGTGTTCATTTCTCCCCCACTAAATTATCAGATGTGCCATTCTTTGATCGTTACTGTTACTAAAATATTGGAGACAAATAATAATAAATGAACATTTTTATAGAGGGAAACTTCCGAGGCGATAATTCAGGGAATCATAGGATGAAGAGGTATGTATTACATCATTCAGAAAAAATGTCAAATAAACAACAGAAAAAAAAGAACAATATATGGTCCGAAGCAGGATCGAACCCGTACTCCTTGGCACTGCGCCTTGCCACGAGAAGCCGAACGCTAGGGAACACTGCATTTAAAAATTAGCTATCGTGGACGATTTTTTAGTTAGCTGAGTGGCAGTGTTCCCTAGCGTTCGGATTTCGCGTGGCAATGCGCAGTGCCAAGGAGTACGGGTTCGATCCTGCTTCGGACCATGTATTGTTCTTTGTTTTTTCATTTGTTTGTTTGTCATGTTTTTTCTGAGTGCTGTAAAGCATACCTCTTCGTCCTATGATTTACTCAAATATCATTCACACCTAGATTGTTACTTTAGGTAAAAATTGTACGTTTTGTGTGGTGTCAGAAATGTAAACCCCTTCCATCAAATATCGCCTTTAAGAATGAGTGGAATGTACCAAGCTCAAGATAGATATCTTCATTCATAAATGCTTCAAAGTTTTCCAGATTATAGCTGAAATGCCACTTTGTGATGAAAACAAACAACCGTGTATAGGGTTACATCCGCAGAGTTACAGAAGATGTTACATGAAAACAAACAACCGTGTATAGTGTTACATCCGCAGAGTTACAGAAGATGTTACATGAAAACAAACAACCGTGTATAGGGTTACATCCGCAGAGTTACAGAAGATGTTACATGAAAACAAACAACCGTGTATAGGGTTACATCCGCAGAGTTACAGAAGATGTTACATAAAAACAAACAACCGTGTATAGGGTTACATCTGCAGAGTTACAGAAGATGGCAATGGTTAGTCGAATGCCCCGGCATTACCGGAAATGAATTAAAATCCATAAATGCTAAACTGTCCGTGCCAGAGTAACCACTCGAATTAACATCTCATCACATTGAAGGATCCAAACAAAGAAAGGCAGTTGCGATCCTCATCATAGCAGCTACAGCACACGCCAAAAGATATAAGGTCAAGCGGCACCGACGCAGCTAAACTGTCCTTCGTCATACGATATCATCATTCATCGTAAGCAATCGGAATATTAAAACTCAAAACTGATGGAAAAAAAAAACAGCTCACAGTGTCCACAGAGCACTTATCTCAAATAGAAATCTTGTAATTATTTGTAAATTAAATGAATTGTAAACTAAACTATTTGTAATCAATGTGGTAATCTTGACACGTGTAAAACGTTTGTCTCATTTCAGGGCACATACCACACTAACTAGTGCTCACAAGACAGGGCAGTGTTGAGATGAGCATATCTACCGTAGCGATAGGTGAGCCCTCTTGTGATAGTTTTATGTTTCTTAACAAGTAAATGTTGTAACATATTACCTGCATCACGGACTTACCTTTTCTTCTTTAATAGGTTGTACGTATTATTATAAGAAAATCAATGGAGGCTGTAGAAATGTGGTTTTACAGAAGAATGTTGAGAATACCATGGACAGCTAAGAACAGTAATGAAAACGTTCTGGAACAGGCCAAAGCAAAAAGAGAGCTAATATTCAATATTAAAAAGAAACAATCATCATGTTTTGGTCTTGTAATGAGACGGCAACAGCTGGAATATATTGTGACAACTGGGAAAATTGAGGGACGAAGAGACAGAGGGAAGCAAAGAGAAAAGATACCAGACAGCTTAAGAGAATGGCTTGACAGGTCATCATCAGAAATGATAAATATCTGTCGAGATCGAAAGTTGTGGAGAGACGTGATCACCTACGCCAGCAGACACGGTGCTTGATGATGATGATGATGTATTTGCATGTTACAATGTTTGATGCTGTCTTCCTGTTAGAGCTGACTCACAGAACTCGTTACAAACTAATATATTCTTGATCAATCTTTTTCAATATGCAACGAATTGTGTATCTGCTGGTGATTTCAATCACAGCCATCTATAGTAACAAGGTTAGCGGGCAGAGAAGGAAATCCCAGAAAATGACTACAATTATGACGTCTTCAGTTGTGGCACTGATAGACAACTGACGTCATTCTATCAACAGCCGCCTCTCCTCCAAAAGCTAAAAACGTCACCAAATTGAGGTCAATTCTGCACATTGGGCTTACCACTATAAATGAAGCTGGGGGTGGGGTGAGGGGGGTGGGGGGCTGGTTGGTCTCGAGGCAAAACGCCGGCCTCGGGACAGAGAGGTTGTGGGTTAAAATCCCGGCTGCACCAGTTTGGATTTTTATTCATGATTATTTTCTCTGCTGTAACCACCCCTGGTCTCAGCAGCGAGGCCCAGGGCTTGACACGTCGATTACTCATAGACGGAAAAAATATGAGCACCTCCGAAGACGGAGTTATCTGCCTGTTCGGCGAGGGACCCCTGTGCACACGGCTGCCAAAGAAAAACGGATTAACAAGCAAAATTCAGTTCCTAGTCTCTAGGGACTTCGTCAGAGGTAAAAATCTGGCGAACGAGAAAACAAAATTGATGTGGTTCAGTACTTCACTGGTTGGAAACATTCTGAAATTGTAACGGTATTTTACGTATTTTAACTCTTTGGAGTTTAAGACAGCATCATCATCAATGATTGAAAACACTCTGAAGTTGTAACGGTATTTTACGTATTTTAACTCGTTGGAGTTTAAGACAGCATCATCATCAATGATTGGAAACACTCGGAAGTTGTAACGGTATTTTACGTATTTTAACTCGTTGGATTTTAAGACAGCATCATCATCAATGGCCGTGCCGATATGCGACACATAATTCTCCCACGTCATTTCACATATTTTTATGCATACGCCAAGCGACTACTACTCTCAACCGTTCAACCTTGAAAGGGCGTTAAATAGACGCAATTGTATTTTGTTGTCGTTTAAAAAAAATCTGCGATTATTGCGACGATTGATTCAATAAGTCAGACTTCACTAGTGCAAATTGATAATTTAAGTCCCCTGCTACATCTATATATAATCTCCCTACTCGCTTAGTCAGACTGATGAATCTGTTTACAAGCCCAGACACTGGGAGCAGGGGTCCTGATCAGTTTTGGTTCATAGATTCTGATTGAAACAATCACATAAGTAAAAAAAAAAAAAAAGTAAAGAGCTCCGTCACGCCAAGTGGCACATGGGGAATATGGTGTTAGTGACCATAATTTTTATAGACCATTCGGCACATGATTTTCGAGGTAATGTGGTCGTTATTACGCCCGTGCCGCTTTACTTTCCCAGGAAAAAAAAATTCGGTACCCATTTAAGGCTGGGTGAAGCCGTAAACAAAATTAGAAGAGACACAATTGGAAATTCTATCCATCCATCCATCCATCCATCCATCCATCCATCCATCCATCCATCTTTCGATCCATAGCTGACCCATAGGGCATAGACCCAGATACTATTTCTCTTATCTACATTTTTATTCTAGCAGTTTTCAATCTTTGTAAATGTCTTTTATCAAATCTCGCCATTTGTCTCTGTTCTGTGCAAGGAACTCTCACTGAGGGAGCCGATTCCTGTTGCCCTTGCCTCTCTCATCAATGTTCTTCTCAGTGTCTCTTTGGGTCGGTCTCTTTAATTGGAAATTAGCCACTAAGTAAAAGAGTGGGTGTGACTCCAGTCTATATTGAACAAAAACAAAACAAAGCGTTTGAACATATGAACCAAAATGGAAGGCAACCAACCTGCATCTCAACGTATTACATAACATCGAGCTACAGAGAAAAGAGAAACCCAGAGAAAAAGATGGTTGATGGTGTTAACGAGAAGTTAAGTAAGGTCGACAAAACTCATACTACACAACTAGCGAAGGCTAGAAAATAACATTGTCCTACTCTCTGCCACGCTACCCGGCAAAAACAGTAGAATAAAAGAAAGAAAAAATAAGAAAGAAAAGAAATAGAAAAGGAAGGAAGGGAGGAAGGAAGGGAAGAAATAAGGGAGGGAAGAAGGGAGGGAGGGAAGGAAAGAAATAAAGGAGGGAAGAAGGAAGGAAGGGAAAGAAGGAAGGAAAGAAATAAGGGAGGGAAGAAGGGAGGGATGTAAGGAAGGAAGGATGAATGGATGGATGGATGGATAAAGAAAGAAAGTGGTTGGGTGCGAAGGATGGAAGGAAGGAATGAGAGAGGGAGGAAGGGAGGCAGGATGGATGGATGGAAAAGAGGGTGGGGGGGGGGAAGAGAGGGAGGTGTTGATGCAACCTGAGACAATTCTCATTCCTGGCTACATGTTCTATGTTTATGTGTGTTAGTGATATTTGTAACTGATTAATTCTGTCAAAGATTAATATTTCTTGTCTATAATGTGCCAATGACTTTATTCAGTTTCTGTATTTTAATCTCCGTCTACTGAAGTCTGTAGTTAACTTGGTTAAAACTGAAATCTTCTTAACTTGAAGTTTAGATCAAGTCATAGTGAAGGTTTAACTGTTGGAGTGCATGTTTAGAAGTCAGATCAGATTCCTTGTTTGACGCTTAAGTACAACTCTCTTATTTTACGACACTTAAACAACGTTACCTGTGGCTTAATAGATATTTGAGCCTTCTTCTATAATTAAAACTTGATGAAGTGTTTAAAGTACTCACTCACTTACCGCTGAATTTGTTAACCTTTTAGATTTCGCGATCCGCATTTTACAACAGGTAAGAAACCTGCTACCCCTCTTTATAATAATGGAACATTCTGAGACACCCATTACATGTTACAGTAACAAAGTGACCTGTAATCCTTATTTATAACAGAAAAGTTACCTGCAATAAATACGCCATTGTACTATCTTTGACGATCACGTATTATGTAATCTCCTTTTATAACAGCCATGATTTCAACAACCCACCCCATGTTATAAGCCAGTCAGCCAGCGATAAACTTTACAATAGACATATAACCTGCAGAACACTTTTATAATATTCAAATAACTAACCCACATATCCTATGTATGCATATCCAGGTAACATGCAATTCTATTTTTAAATAGACAATTGTTGAAACAACCTTTTATAATAACCAAGTAAACTACGAATCCTTTCTATATATTAGCCAAGTAACATACAACTTAATAAAAAGGGAGCCGGAAAGAAGAATAAAGGAAGAAGCATGGTTCCCTGACGACGCATCAGAGGCAGACCAAGAATAAGGTGGTTACAAAACATCAAGGAGACCTTTAAACATGATAACAGGAGTGGAGATGTGGCTAGAGATAGAGATTCTGTTAGACGTGATGTCGTGAATGCAACGTTCTGTGAAGGACATTCGACCGAATAAAGATGACGAACATACAACTCCCACTATTAATAGCCAAGTAACATACAACTACCTTTTATAATATTTAAGTAACCCATGAATCTTATTTATAAAAGCTAAGTAATATTTAACTCGCATTTATAACTGTCAAGTAACCCGTGACTTTATTTATTATAGCGAAGTACCTGCTACCACCGTTTCTTGTCATCGTGTCTTGTGTAAATTAATTTTGCTTTTTTTCCCCTTAATTTGTCATTGTGACATAGACCCCCAGAACTCCCAAAATATGTCCTGTTGTTTGCTGTCTTCTGTTATCTGTCCCAGGTGTAATTCTTTTCGGTTATTTCTGTCTTAATGTCCTATTTCTTTGTTTTTCTATATCATCACAAGTTCATCTTTCCTGCCGATTTCAGGTTAGAGCTTAACTTATTAGGTTAAAATGTTAATGCTTGTAGTTGACCTGTTAGGTTAAAGGTTAATGCTTGCAGTTGACCTGTTAGGTTAAAGGTTAATGCTTGCAGTTGACCTGTTAGGTTAAAAGTTAATGCTTGTAGTTGACCTGTTAGGTTAAACGTTAATGCTTGCAGTTGACCTGTTAGGTTAAAGGTCAATGCTTGTAGTTGACCTGTTGGTTAAAGGTTAATGCTTATAGTTGACTTGTTTGGTTAAAGGTTAATGCTTGTAGTTGACTTGTTAGGTTAATGGTTAATGCTTGCAGTTGACTTGTTTGGTTAAAGGTTAATGCTTGCAGTTGACTTGTTTGGTTAATGGTTAATGCTTGTAGTTGACTTATTTGGTTAAAGGTTAATGCTTGTAGTTGACTTTCTTGGCGTGTATACTTTCCATCCTCACTATTTTTCCTGTGTCGTTAATTCCATTCAGCCCTGTGCAGTTTCCCTGCATTCCTGGTTAATTATGTGCATGTTTCTGATCCATATAATGACTGCAACACACCCCTCGAGTCTGTGAGAAAGTTCACCTATCTCGGTTATATGGTCATAACCATTGTCTCCCTTGAAGAAGAAATAAATTCCCGAATCGGAAAGGCAGCTTTGACATTTGGTAAACTTAAAGATAGAGCATGGGCCAACACCAAACTACCAATTGGGACTAAGATTCAAATTTGCCAAAGTTGTGTGCTTAGTACACTTCTATACGGATCAGAAACTTGGACTACCTATGCAAGGCAGGAGAAAAGTTTAAACTGCTTTCATGTGCGTTGCCTTCAAAATATTATGAACATCAAATGGCAGGACAAAGTAACCAAATCTAATGTCTTACAGCGAGCCAAACTCCCATCCATCATGGCAGGACAAAGTAACCAACTCTAATGTCTTACAACGAGCCAAACTCCCATCCATCATGGCAGGACAAAGTAACCAACTCTAATGTCTTACAGCGAGCCAAACTCCCATCCATCATGGCAGGACAAAGTAACCAACTCTAATGTCTTACAACGAGCCAAACTCCCATCCATCATGGCAGGACAAAGTAACCAACTCTAATGTCTTACAACGAGCCACACTCCCATCCATCATGGCAGGACAAAGTAACCAACTCTAATGTCTTACAACGAGCCAAACTCCCATCCATCATGGCAGGACAAAGTAACCAACTCTAATGTCTTACAGCGAGCCAAACTCCCATCCATCATGGCAGGACAAAGTAACCAAATCTAATGTCTTACAGCGAGCCAAACTCCCATCCATTATGGCAGGACAAAGTAACCAACTCTAATGTCTTACAACGAGCAAACTCCCATCCATCATGGCAACACTTTGGAGTCGGAGACCAAGGTGGCTGGGCCATGTAAGAAGAATGGCAAACATTCGTATTCCCAAACAAATATTGTATGGCGAACTTAGGGACGGGAAAAGATAAAAGGACAAACCAGTCCTGAAATATAAGGATGTTTGCAGGGCTTCCATAAATGAAAGAAACTATCACTGAAAGAAACTGGGAGGAACTAGCTGCAGATCGCTGCACACGGATGCAACAGAAATGGAAATATGGAAAATAAAATAAAAAACGGTGCATCAACATTCAAGGCAAAGTTGATATCAAATTCAGAATGCAAAAATAGCAGGTCAGACACCACGAATACATCTTGTTCATTCAGCGGTAAAATCTGTCTATCTATTGGCAGATTCAACAACAAGAGAAGATGCTAAGTAAATCAACATCCAGCATAAGACACTCATATTTTACTAAACTACTGACTTATCATGATTGCTTGCTACCAACCGTCTGCCAAGATGTTTGTATTGAACAAGTTTCGTTATTAAAAACAGTCCATTCTTGACTTTTCAGGTAGTGTTTCTTTTTATGAAAGGACATCTAGCCTTCCCAATGCCTACAACACCTGCTTCTGTTTCTCCTTTCACCGTTAGTGACACCATCAAGTTAAACAAGTGACCAGCGTCTTCCAGTTTTAGACTGCTGTTGTAATGTTACTTGTGTGTTAAACAAATTCTGGTCTGTGATATTGTTTTTTGCTTTCTTTTGGCTCTTTCTTGCATTATGTGATGACTGTTCGACAGCAATGCTATATTGCTTGGTCCTCTAGGAGTCGCTGCCATCCATTCCTGCTGTGGAGAGCTTGGTGGTCTAGAGGTAAGGCGTCGGCTTCTGGACAGACGGTCCGAGGTTCTAATCCCACCACGGGCGGTGGAAACTGTTCATATCGAATCCGTGATTTATTCGTGGATCTACCCTCCATTGATCTCTGGTTCGTGAGATCCAACGTCTAGACCCCCCACCCCCCTACCAGAAAACTACTTAAAAAAACAGATCCAGTGTGCAATCTGCGCACGTTAAAGAACCTTTGCCATTTAAAAATCGAAAAGACTGGACCAAAATTGACCAGAGCCCGGGAAAAAAAATTGATAGAAAGAAATCTACCTCAAATTGTCAAAACTCTCGAGTAGGATATTTGCCTGCATGGCGAGGGACACCTGAGCACACGGCTGTCGATTTAAAGAATAGGAGTAGAAAAAAGTGATATTCGCACAAAAGTTAGTTCCTCGAGACATCGCTGAAGATATAAAGCTGGTGAACGTAAACTATCAAGTGAGCATTACTATCAAGTTAGCATTACTATCAAGTGAGCATTACTATCAAGTGAGCATTACTATCAAGTGAACATTACTATCAAGTGATCATTACTATCAAGTGAGCATTACTATCAAGTGAGCATTACTATCAAGTTAGCATTACTATCAAGTGAGCATTACTATCAAGTTAGCATTACTATCAAGTGAGCATTACTACTGTGTTGGTAAAGGCATCAAGATACTTGGAACTGCGAAGCTGCTGTAAAGCTGATGATCATCATCATCAAGTACCGGGCCTGCTAGCGTAGGTGATCATTTCTTTCCACAACTTTCGATCTCGACAGTTATTTATCATTTCTGTTGTTGACCTGCCAAGCCATTCTCTTAAGCTGTCTAGCATTTTTTTCTCTTTACTTCCCTCTATCTCTTCATCCCTCAATTTTTCCAGTTATTACAATATATTCCAGTTGTTCTCTTCTCATTACATGGCCAAAAAATGATGATTGTTTCTTCCTAATATTGTAAATTTGCTCTCTTTTTTGCTTTGACCTCTTTCAGAACATTTTCATTACTCGTCTTAGCTGTCCATGGTATTCTCACCATTCTTCTGTAAAACCACATTTCTACAGACTCCAGTGATTTTCTTGTCTGTTGTCCTATTGTCCATGATTCACATCCATATGTTAATACAGGCTCTACATAACATTTAAGAACTCGTTTTTCTAAGATGATAATAATATAAATTTGAAGAAAAAAAAGTAGTATGGTAACAACTTGATGTAGATGAGAAACAAAAGAAAACCGAAACATCGTTCTACTTTCCGTTCTTTCTTATCCCCACCTACGTAAAGCTTCTAGCATACAACTTTTTCATTTCTTTAAAATTATCATTACTACTGTGTCCTTGGCTCTTTTCATAATGATGTCCACTGCCAGAAGGAGAAAGTAGCGTGACAGTTGATCGTAGATCATGTTCACTGACTCCATTCATTTTCCTCGCTGTCCGTGAACTCAACTGTATGTCGTTTCCTCGTATCAATTATTAATGACTATGACTTGCTTGATTGGTATTCCATGGCGTATTTACAAGTTTCCAATGGGTACTTCCTGTCTTACCTTTCATGTCTTGTCATAGTCCATTAAGTTGACGTACAAAATGAGAGTTCCAATCAGTTAAATTTTCCAGGATTAAGTATAGTGTAATCATTTTGTCCGTGCTAAATCTAGCACTATCTAGATATGCAGATCTATTTACAGCTCGTTAATCCTCGTAGGATTAATAGTAGGAACAAAACCCTGCCAAGAATATATAGAACAACAACAACTTAAATGGTTTGGCCACCTGGTCAGAATGAACCCTTACCAATCACCATCAAGGGCGTTCTTCTCGAAAATGCATGGAAAAAGACGAAGAGGAAGGCCCAGAAGAAGATGGATAGATGCAGTGACAGAGACATGTAACAACAAAGGAAAGTCACTAATTCAGACAATTCGAGCAGCACAAGAACGACAAATGATATAAACCACGTCACCTTTTAGGTATCAGTGACAGAGACATGTAACAACAAAGGAAAGTCACTAATTCAGACAATTCGAGCAGCTCAAGAACGACAAATGATATAAATCACGACACCTTTTAGGTATCAGTGACAGAGACATGTAACAACAAAGGAAAGTCACTAATTCAGACAATTCGAGCAGCACAAGAACGACAAATGATATAAATCACGACACCTTTTAGGTATCAGTGACAGAGACATGTAACAACAAAGGAAAGTCACTAATTCAGACAATTCGAGCAGCACAAGAACGACAAATGATATAAACCACGACACCTTTTAGGTATCAGTGACAGAGACATGTAACAACAAAGGAAAGTCACTAATTCAGACAATTCGAGCAGCTCAAGAACGACAAATGATATAAACCACGACACCTTTTAGGTATCAGTGACAGAGACATGTAACAACAAAGGAAAGTCACTAATTCAGACAATTCGAGCAGCTCA
Organism: Megaustenia siamemsis; assembly: GCA_032433765.1. Lineage (NCBI taxonomy): Eukaryota > Metazoa > Mollusca > Gastropoda > Stylommatophora > Ariophantidae > Megaustenia > Megaustenia siamemsis. Next base: position 51,886,401 of record JAVIAB010000041.1, on the reverse strand, counting down.
AGAACGACAAATGATATAAATCACGACACCTTTTAGGTATCAGTGACAGAGACATGTAACAACAAAGGAAAGTCACTAATTCAGACAATTCGAGCAGCACAAGAACGACAAATGATATAAACCACGACACCTTTTAGGTATCAGTGACAGAGACATGTAACAACAAAGGAAAGTCACTAATTCAGACAATTCGAGCAGCTCAAGAACGACAAATGATATAAACCACGTCACCTTTTAGGTATCAGTGACAGAGACATGTAACAACAAAGGAAAGTCACTAATTCAGACAATTCGAGCAGCTCAAGAACGACAAATGATATAAACCACGACACCTTTTAGGTATCAGTGAAAAGATAAAAGAAGAAAAGAAGAATCCTCGTAGTAGTTGTACATCAGGTTCGTCTTGGCGGGGGAGGAGTGGATTGGATGGTCTAGAGGTAAGATAAGATGCCTCTGGACAGGAACATTCATTCAAGTTTCGAATCCCGGCATAGTTATAGAGAATATTTCACTTCGAATCCGTGGGGGTTTTTTCCTCGTGACTATAGACTTACCTTATCTCTGGTTAGTGAGATCCAGTGTCTAGCTGTGGTTAGTGAGATCCATTGTTTAGCTCTGGTTGGTGAGATAAATTGTTTAGCTCTGGTTATTGAGATCCATTGTCTAGCTCTGGTTAGTCAGATCCATTGTCTAGCTCTGGTTAGTGAGATCCATTGTTTAGCTCTGGTTGGTGAGATAAATTGTTTAGCTCTGGTTATTGAGATCCATTGTTTAGCTCTGGTTAGTGAGATCCACTGTCTAGCTCTGGTTAGTGAGATCCATTGTTTAGCTCTGGTTGATGAGATAAATTGTTTAGTTCTGGTTATTGAGATCCATTTTTAGCTCTGGTTAGTGAGATCCACTGTCTAGCTCTGGTTAGTGAGATCCACTGTCTAGCTCTGGTTACTGAGATCCACTGTCTGGCTCTGGTTAGTGAGATCCACTGTCTAGCTCTGGTTAGTGAGATTCATTGTTTAGCTCTGGTTAGTGAGATTCATTGTTTAGCTCTGGTTAGTGAGATTCATTGTTTAGCTCTTGTTAGTTATATTCATTGTTTAGCTCTGGTTAGTGAGATTCATTGTTTAGCTCTGGTTAGTGAGATTCATTGTTTAGCTCTGGTTAGTGAGATCCATTGTCTAGCTCTGGTTAGTGAGATCCACTGTCTAGCTCTGGGTAGTGAGATTCATTGTTTAGCTCTGGTTAGTGAGATTCATTGTTTAGCTCTGGTTAGCGAGATTCATTGTTTAGCTCTGGTTAGTGAGATTCATTGTTTAGCTCTGGTTAGTGAGATTCATTGTTTAGCTCTTGTTAGTGAGATTCATTGTTTAGCTCTGGTTAGTGAGATTCATTGTTTAGCTCTGGTTAGTGAGATCCATTGTTTAGCTCTGGTTAGTGAGATCCATTGTTTAGCTCTGGTTAGTGAGATCCATTGTTTAGCTCTGGTTAGTGAGATCCACTGTCTAGCTCTGGTTAGTGAGATCCACTGTTTAGCTCTCTCGGATAACGGCGGTAAAAGGGAGTTCGTGAACCCTTGACAGATAAAAGTCTAAAAGGAAAACTGAAAGAAACAAATTCACCCATGCCAAGAGATGATGTGACGGACCGAAATGTGCAGATATCATGGCTTTGCCGTAAAGTAGCAACACAAAAATCTTGTTAAAATTGTTTACAGGAAGTATTCAGAATAAAGTCAATATGGAATTAGAAGAGCAACAGTTTGGATTTAGGAAAAACAGTGGGACAAAAGAAGTCATATTCTGTACGAGGCCATTAACTCGTACGGTACAGAAGCTTTTTATCAATACAACAGTGAAGGGATTTCAGAGACACAATTTTTCATGGTTTTAAGAATTAATGTACATGTTTATATTAGTCTAACATATAACATATTATATATGAATATTTAGATAATTGAACAAGGTATTAGATTTTGCCAATACCGAGATGATACAAGACATGTAAAACGAATGTAGTTTGATGACGTTTCATACTAATCAAATTGAGATGGCGCACTATGCGGCGAAACGTAAGGAAAGAGGTAATCGAAAAGTACACAGAAGTAAACAAACCAATGTATGCTTGCTTCATAGACTACACCAAATTGTTTGACAAAACATCACAGTCAACTTATAGACTGCCTAAGAGATATACAAACTTATATGTGTGCGTGTGTGTGTGTGCTGGCCATGGCTCATATCTTGGTGTGTGTCATGTTGGTCATATCGCATATCTTGGTGTGTCCGTGTTAATCATGTCTCATATCTTTATGTGTGTCTGTGTTTAGTCATATATCATATCTTAGTGTGTATCTGTGTTAGTCATGTGTCATGTCTTTGTGTGTGCATGTCTGGGTTAGTGATATCTCATATCTTTGTGTGCATGTTTGTGTTGGTCATATCTCATGTCTTTGTGTGTGCATGTCTGTTTGTGTCACATCTTATAATTCTTGTGTGTGCATGGCTATGTTAGTCACATCTCATATCTTTGTGTGTGCATGTATATGTTGGTCATATCTCATATCTTTGTGTGCATGTCTATGTTAGGCATGTGTCATATCTTTGTGTGTGCATGTCTATGTCAGTCATATCTCATATCTTTATGTGCATGTTTATGTTAGTCATGTGTCATATATCTTGATGTGTGTCAGTTTTAGTCATGCCTCGTTTCGCTGTGTGCATGTCTGTGTTAGTCAACTCTAGTGACTCGGGCAGATGGTGCTCGTATACCTGGGAGGGCCGACCATCTAAGGGCAGAATCCCCCCATAGAAAAGATCATCTGCTGCCTTACAGGAAGATTGGGGACAATCAAAGGCTAAGAAAAGCAAACCTGAATAAAATGCTGGCTGAAATCGGATGCACTGGGCCACTCGCGCAGAACACAGTGCAACGTTTTAACGGATGTTCAAACAGAGTGGATCTGGCAGACTCTAATTGTGATGTTCTGTCTATCGGGGCGATCAACACACTTAACCTGACAGCTGACTTCATGTGAAAGTCTGTGGAATCCTACTCTGATTGAGTCCTGATCGCAGAGAGAGAGAGAGAGAGATATATGATTATGTTTCTATGTACGACTAATATTATATACTGGGAGCAAACTTATATATGTGTGCGTGCGCGCGCACACATATATAAGTTGCATTGCTTTCCTGCTTCATTTTATTCGTTTTAAGAAAATAATTTTTTTTAAAAATTGTATTAAATCATCATCATCAAGTGCCAAGCCTGCTGGCGTAAGTGATCAAGTCTCTCTACAATTAACAATCTCGACAGTTATCTATCATTTCTGTTGTTGACCTTCTGCCAACCCATTCGCTTAAGCTGTTTGGTATCTTTTCTCTTTGCTTCCCTTTATCTCTTCGCCTTTTAACTTTCCCAGCTGCCACAATATATTCCATCTGCATCCTTCTCATTCTATCTATCTATCTACTGTCCTTTCGAGCCGAGGACGACACATAGGGCCGAACTACAATCTCAAAAACAGAAACCTTACGTGCGAACGTGGCACATATTGCAGAGATCACTGCTTCTGAAATCTGTGGCTCTGTTTCCATAACAATACTTTTTACAATGTCAGCTTGTCAAGCCATCGATCAACCTCCTTAGTCGCCTCTTACGACATGCTTTAACGGTCACAGAGTCACTATTTCCCATCCCATTACATGGCCAAAAAATTGATGATTGTTTCTTCCTAATATTGGAAATTAGCTCTCTTTGCTGTGGCCTCTTTCACAATGTTTTCATTACTCATCTTAGCTGTTGATGGTATTCTCAGCATGTTTCTGTAAAACCACATTTCTTCAGCCTCCAGTGATATTCTGATATTCTTGTCTGTTGGCAGCTATTTATCAGATTTAAAAAAAGCAAAACAGTGATATTAGCGAGTTCTGAGAACGGTTTATCATGATTGACGACGATTTATCAAAGTTCTCGGCTGTTTATCAAAGTGCACAAATGGTTTATCAAAGTGCACAAATGGTTTATCAAAGTGCATAAATGGTTTATCAAAGTGCATAAATGGTTTATCAAAGTGAACGCGACGATTTATCAAAGATCTCGGCGGTTTATTAAAGTGCACAAGTGGTTTATCAAAGTGCATAAATGGTTTATCAATGTGCACAAATGGTTTATCAAAGTGCACAAATGGTTTATCAAAGTGTACAAATGTTCTATCAAAGTGCTCGACGATTTATCAAAGAGCACCAACGGTTTATCAAAGTGCACGCGACGATTTATCAAAGTTCTCGGCGGTTTATTAAAGTGCACAAATGGTTTATCAAAGTGCACAAATGGTTTATCAAAGTGCACAAATGATTTATCAAAGTGCACAAATGGTTTATCAAAGTGTACAAATGTTTTATCAAAGTGCTCGACGATTTATCAAAGAGCACCAACGGTTTATCAAAGTGCACGCGACGATTTATCAAAGTTCTCGGTGGTTTATTAAAGTGCACAAATGGTTTATCAAAGTGCACAAATGGTTTATCAAAGTGCACAAATGATTTATCAAAGTGCACAAATGATTTATCAAAGTGTACAAATGTTTTATCAAAGTGCACGCGACGATTTATCAAAGAGCACCAACGGTTTATCAAAGTGCACGCGACGATTTATCAAAGTTCTCGGCGGTTCATCAAAGTGCACAAATGGTTTATCAAAGTGCACAAATGGTTTAGCAAAGTGCACAAATGGTTTATCGAAGAGCACAAACGGTTTATCAAAGTGTACAAATGGTTTATCAAAGTGCACAAATGGTTTCTCAAAGAGCACAAACGGTTTATCAAAGTGCACAAATAGTTTATCAAAGTGCACGCGACGATTTATCAAAGAGCACAAACGGTTTATCAAAGTGCACGCGACGATTTATCAAAGAGCACAAACGGTTTATCAAAGTGCACAAATGGTTTATCAAAGTGCACGCGACAATTTATTAAAAAGCACAAACGGTTCATCAAAGTGCAAGCGACAATTTATTAAAAAGCACAAACGGTTCATCAAAGTGCACGCGACGATTTGACCAAAGTGCTCGACGATTTATCAAAGTGCACGCGACGATTTATCAAAGTGCTCGCGACGATTTATCAAAGTGCTCGACGATTTATCAAAGTGCACGCGACGATTTATCAAAGTGCACGCGACGATTTATCAAAGTGCTCGACGATTTATCACGCCACAAATCGGAAACTGGATCAAAGACTTAACCTCGAAAAATACATGACGTTTTAGCTGAAAAGAGAAATCAAGATATTATTTTGTCGGCGAGCTGCAGGAGCAGCACACGTTAACTTTGTGCAGTTCTGTAATTATAAAAAAAAAAACAGACATTCATTAGTTTTTTTGTTGTTTTTTTTTTTTCGATTGTCGTGACATCCGTGGACAATTATTTCAATCGTTAATTCTCAAAGGTTAGCGTGTCTTTCAAGAGATTAAAAGACACGAAGTGGACACAAGCTAACAAAAATGGAAGGAAATCATTAAATGCATTAGCAACGTGAACGTAAATCAAACAGACGTTGTAACAACTACTTATAAATTAAATAAAAAAATGAAAACTGCTTATAAATTAAATATAAACATAAAACGTATTAAATTATACAGTTGAGCTCTGTTTTCTTCTGAGCTGTTCTCATTTGCATCAGTAGCTTGTGGTGAGACGAGTATTCTTGGCTTAGCTTAATGATTTGTTTCATACACAATAATTTGTGTGGCATTTGATGTTTTTCTAATGCGTCTTTTGTGCAGTCGTCTGTTTATTTTATTTATTTATTTATTTATTTTTTGGGTAGTTGCTTGTACTTGATAATGTGGGTTATGAAGCCCTGATTTTAATGTCAGTTGTGGTGTTTCTCTAATTATTGTTACTGAACCTTGTTTTTGATAGCAGTTGTGGTGTTTCTCTAATTATTGTTGATGAACCTTGTTTTTGATAGCAGTTGTGATGTTTCTCTAATTAATGTTGATGAACCTTGTTTTTGATAGCTGTTGGAGTGTTTCTCTAATTATTGTTGATGAACCTTGTTTTTGATAGTAGTTGTGATTTTTCTCTAATTATTATTGCTAAGCCCTGTTTTTGATAGCAGTTGTGATTTTTCTTTAATTATTGTTGCTGAGCCCTGTTTTTGATAGCAGTTATGATTTTTCTATAATTATTGTTGATGAACCCTGTTTTTGATAGCAGTTGTGATTTTTCTCTAATTATTGTTGATGAACCCTGTTTTTGATAGCAGTTGTGATTTTTCTTTAATTATTGTTGCTGAGCCCTGTTTTTGATAGCAGTTGTGATTTTTCTCTAATTATTATTGCTGAACCCTGTTTTTGATAGCTGTTGTGGTTTTTCTCTAATTATTGTTGCTGAACCCTGTTTTTGATAGCAGTTGTGATTTTTCTCTAATTATTATTGCTGAACTCTATTGTTGATAGCAGTTGTGGTTTTTCTCTAATTATTATTGCTGAACTCTGTTGTTGATAGCAGTTGTGGTTTTTCTCTAATTATTATTGCTGAACTCTATTGTTGATAGCAGTTGTGATTTTTCTCTAATTATTATTGCTGAACTCTGTTGTTGATAGCAGTTGTGATTTTTCTCTAATTATTATTGCTGAACTCTGTTGTTGAAAGCAGTTGTGGTTTTTCTCTAATTATTATTGCTGAACTCTATTGTTGATAGCAGTTGTGGTTTTTCTCTAATTATTATTGCTGAACTCTATTGTTGATAGCAGTTGTGGTTTTTCTCTAATTATTATTGCTGAACTCTGTTGTTGATAGCAGTTGTGGTGTTTCTCTAATTATTATTGCTGAACTCTGTTGTTGATAGCAGTTGTGGTGTTTCTCTAATTGTTATTGCTGAACTCTGTTGTTGATAGCAGTTGTGGTGTTTCTCTAATTATTATTGCTGAACCGTGTTTTTTTTTTTTTAGCAGTTGTGGTTTTTCTTTAATTATTGTTGTTGAACCCTGTTTTTGATAGCAGTTGTGGTGTTTCTCTAATTAAATTTATTTACACTTACTTGCGGTCAACTGGAGAGATTACAAGGGGAATTTCACACCTAGGACCAGTAATCCTGTGTCGGCCGCCGAAACCCACATTCACACCATTACGAGAATGGCGTTCCTGGTCGAATCTACGTAGAAATTTTCCTTGTGAAATCTTCAAAACAAAAAAAAGCCGCTGGAATGTCTATTCTAGTCGAAAGTATTATCACCTGGTACATTTCATGAGGTAGGGGCTACATTATTACGCGAATTCAGGGTGATTTCTACCATTGGAACTATAGAACATGCAGAAAAGAATTAACATTTTTATATTCCCAGTCCCACGATTTTAAAATTAACGATGGTTTTGGTTTATATTCCATTAATGGAAACCGTCGAATAGGTTTGCGGGCCACAAAAATAGGTCTCGCGGGCCAGAAGTGGCACGCGGGCCTTACGTTTGACCACGCTGAATGTAGCACATCCATTGTCATCATCCGGCTTTTAACTTGAGAGCCTTCAAGTTTGTTTGCACTTCCTAGTCTTACATTTTGATTTCCCAAGTGCAACAGTTGAACCGTTGCATTTTGTGTGTGTGTGTGTGTGTGTACAGCGAAGGTATATGTGGAGGTATTACACATCCAGCGTTGCTAAGAGGAAGGTAATGTTAAAGGACTTTGACAGAAGTACAAATACATGCCTATCTAGACTGTGTGAACTAAGACTTTGACAGAAGTACAAATACATGCCTATCTAGACTGTGTGAACTAAGACCTTGACATAAGTACAAATGCATGCCTATCAAGACTGTGTGAACTAAGACTTTGACATAAGTACAAATACATGCCTATCTAGACTGTGTGAACTAAGACTTTGACATAAGTACAAATACATACCTATCAAGACTGTGTGAACTGAGACTTTGACATAAGTACAAATACACACCTATCTAGACTGTGTGAACTAAGACTTTGACATAAGTACAAATACATACCTATCTAGACTGTGTGAACTAAGACTTTGACATAAGTACAAATACACACCTATCTAGACTGTGTGAACTAAGACTTTGACATAAGTACAAATACATCAATAATTATTGTTGATGAACCCTGTTTTTGATAGCAGTTGTGATTTTTCTCTAATTATTGTTGATGAACCCTGTTTTTGATAGCAGTTGTGATTTTTCTTTAATTATTGTTGCTGAGCCCTGTTTTTGATAGCAGTTGTGATTTTTCTCTAATTATTATTGCTGAACCCTGTTTTTGATAGCTGTTGTGGTTTTTCTCTAATTATTGTTGCTGAACCCTGTTTTTGATAGCAGTTGTGATTTTTCTCTAATTATTATTGCTGAACTCTATTGTTGATAGCAGTTGTGGTTTTTCTCTAATTATTATTGCTGAACTCTGTTGTTGATAGCAGTTGTGGTTTTTCTCTAATTATTATTGCTGAACTCTATTGTTGATAGCAGTTGTGATTTTTCTCTAATTATTATTGCTGAACTCTGTTGTTGATAGCAGTTGTGATTTTTCTCTAATTATTATTGCTGAACTCTGTTGTTGAAAGCAGTTGTGGTTTTTCTCTAATTATTATTGCTGAACTCTATTGTTGATAGCAGTTGTGGTTTTTCTCTAATTATTATTGCTGAACTCTATTGTTGATAGCAGTTGTGGTTTTTCTCTAATTATTATTGCTGAACTCTGTTGTTGATAGCAGTTGTGGTGTTTCTCTAATTATTATTGCTGAACTCTGTTGTTGATAGCAGTTGTGGTGTTTCTCTAATTGTTATTGCTGAACTCTGTTGTTGATAGCAGTTGTGGTGTTTCTCTAATTATTATTGCTGAACCGTGTTTTTTTTTTTTAGCAGTTGTGGTTTTTCTTTAATTATTGTTGTTGAACCCTGTTTTTGATAGCAGTTGTGGTGTTTCTCTAATTAAATTTATTTACACTTACTTGCGGTCAACTGGAGAGATTACAAGGGGAATTTCACACCTAGGACCAGTAATCCTGTGTCGGCCGCCGAAACCCACATTCACACCATTACGAGAATGGCGTTCCTGGTCGAATCTACGTAGAAATTTTCCTTGTGAAATCTTCAAAACAAAAAAAAAGCCGCTGGAATGTCTATTCTAGTCGAAAGTATTATCACCTGGTACATTTCATGAGGTAGGGGCTACATTATTACGCGAATTCAGGGTGATTTCTACCATTGGAACTATAGAACATGCAGAAAAGAATTAACATTTTTATATTCCCAGTCCCACGATTTTAAAATTAACGATGGTTTTGGTTTATATTCCATTAATGGAAACCGTCGAATAGGTTTGCGGGCCACAAAAATAGGTCTCGCGGGCCAGAAGTGGCACGCGGGCCTTACGTTTGACCACGCTGAATGTAGCACATCCATTGTCATCATCCGGCTTTTAACTTGAGAGCCTTCAAGTTTGTTTGCACTTCCTAGTCTTACATTTTGATTTCCCAAGTGCAACAGTTGAACCGTTGCATTTTGTGTGTGTGTGTGTGTGTGTACAGCGAAGGTATATGTGGAGGTATTACACATCCAGCGTTGCTAAGAGGAAGGTAATGTTAAAGGACTTTGACAGAAGTACAAATACATGCCTATCTAGACTGTGTGAACTAAGACTTTGACAGAAGTACAAATACATGCCTATCTAGACTGTGTGAACTAAGACCTTGACATAAGTACAAATGCATGCCTATCAAGACTGTGTGAACTAAGACTTTGACATAAGTACAAATACATGCCTATCTAGACTGTGTGAACTAAGACTTTGACATAAGTACAAATACATACCTATCAAGACTGTGTGAACTGAGACTTTGACATAAGTACAAATACACACCTATCTAGACTGTGTGAACTAAGACTTTGACATAAGTACAAATACATACCTATCTAGACTGTGTGAACTAAGACTTTGACATAAGTACAAATACACACCTATCTAGACTGTGTGAACTAAGACTTTGACATAAGTACAAATACATCAATAATTATTGTTGATGAACCCTGTTTTTGATAGCAGTTGTGATTTTTCTCTAATTATTGTTGATGAACCCTGTTTTTGATAGCAGTTGTGATTTTTCTTTAATTATTGTTGCTGAGCCCTGTTTTTGATAGCAGTTGTGATTTTTCTCTAATTATTATTGCTGAACCCTGTTTTTGATAGCTGTTGTGGTTTTTCTCTAATTATTGTTGCTGAACCCTGTTTTTGATAGCAGTTGTGATTTTTCTCTAATTATTATTGCTGAACTCTATTGTTGATAGCAGTTGTGGTTTTTCTCTAATTATTATTGCTGAACTCTGTTGTTGATAGCAGTTGTGGTTTTTCTCTAATTATTATTGCTGAACTCTATTGTTGATAGCAGTTGTGATTTTTCTCTAATTATTATTGCTGAACTCTGTTGTTGATAGCAGTTGTGATTTTTCTCTAATTATTATTGCTGAACTCTGTTGTTGAAAGCAGTTGTGGTTTTTCTCTAATTATTATTGCTGAACTCTATTGTTGATAGCAGTTGTGGTTTTTCTCTAATTATTATTGCTGAACTCTATTGTTGATAGCAGTTGTGGTTTTTCTCTAATTATTATTGCTGAACTCTGTTGTTGATAGCAGTTGTGGTGTTTCTCTAATTATTATTGCTGAACTCTGTTGTTGATAGCAGTTGTGGTGTTTCTCTAATTGTTATTGCTGAACTCTGTTGTTGATAGCAGTTGTGGTGTTTCTCTAATTATTATTGCTGAACCGTGTTTTTTTTTTTTAGCAGTTGTGGTTTTTCTTTAATTATTGTTGTTGAACCCTGTTTTTGATAGCAGTTGTGGTGTTTCTCTAATTAAATTTATTTACACTTACTTGCGGTCAACTGGAGAGATTACAAGGGGAATTTCACACCTAGGACCAGTAATCCTGTGTCGGCCGCCGAAACCCACATTCACACCATTACGAGAATGGCGTTCCTGGTCGAATCTACGTAGAAATTTTCCTTGTGAAATCTTCAAAACAAAAAAAAAGCCGCTGGAATGTCTATTCTAGTCGAAAGTATTATCACCTGGTACATTTCATGAGGTAGGGGCTACATTATTACGCGAATTCAGGGTGATTTCTACCATTGGAACTATAGAACATGCAGAAAAGAATTAACATTTTTATATTCCCAGTCCCACGATTTTAAAATTAACGATGGTTTTGGTTTATATTCCATTAATGGAAACCGTCGAATAGGTTTGCGGGCCACAAAAATAGGTCTCGCGGGCCAGAAGTGGCACGCGGGCCTTACGTTTGACCACGCTGAATGTAGCACATCCATTGTCATCATCCGGCTTTTAACTTGAGAGCCTTCAAGTTTGTTTGCACTTCCTAGTCTTACATTTTGATTTCCCAAGTGCAACAGTTGAACCGTTGCATTTTGTGTGTGTGTGTGTGTGTGTACAGCGAAGGTATATGTGGAGGTATTACACATCCAGCGTTGCTAAGAGGAAGGTAATGTTAAAGGACTTTGACAGAAGTACAAATACATGCCTATCTAGACTGTGTGAACTAAGACTTTGACAGAAGTACAAATACATGCCTATCTAGACTGTGTGAACTAAGACCTTGACATAAGTACAAATGCATGCCTATCAAGACTGTGTGAACTAAGACTTTGACATAAGTACAAATACATGCCTATCTAGACTGTGTGAACTAAGACTTTGACATAAGTACAAATACATACCTATCAAGACTGTGTGAACTGAGACTTTGACATAAGTACAAATACACACCTATCTAGACTGTGTGAACTAAGACTTTGACATAAGTACAAATACATACCTATCTAGACTGTGTGAACTAAGACTTTGACATAAGTACAAATACACACCTATCTAGACTGTGTGAACTAAGACTTTGACATAAGTACAAATACATACCTATCTAGAATGTGTGAACTAAGACTTTGACATAAGTACAAATACATGCCTATCAAGACTGTGTGAACTAAGACTTTGACATAAGTACAAATACATGCCTATCAAGACTGTGTGAACTAAGACTTTGACAGAAGTACAAATGCATGCCTTTCAAGACTGTGCGAACTGAAAGTGAAGACGGTGTTTTGCCAGAGCAGAGCGATATGCTGCACGAATGAGATGATTTGTCGTTAGCCAACACCGAAATAGCAAAATCAATCGCTGTGTGCTGATGAACATGTTGAAGTGAGAAGATCGTAACACCTATGAATGAATGCTGTGATGGTGGTCCTAGTTTAAAATAACATAAGGGAATGTTGACTTGGAATTTACAATGTTAGATTCATGTTTTATTTTATTTTTAAATAGCCTCATTCTTTTCAAAATGTGGTTTCGTGCTGCTGAAATCTTTGTCCTCCTCTGATGAAGACTTTATGAGTAGAAACGTTTGTTTGTGTAATTATGAAGTTTATTCGTAAATTTGTAACACATATTTCTTTCTTTTCTTTTGTTTCACATCCGCTTTTTATCTAAGCGCAGTCCTGATGTACTGAGTTTTGTGTGAGCATCACTTTTTCTTACTTTTTTTTCACGCCGAATGGTGTCCCTCACCAAACAGGCAGATATTCTCAGAGGTACTGTCATTTCTTATCGGAGATTGTTGACGTTTCTGGATAAAATTTGGCCCGGCAGCATCCATTTTTGATTTACTCGTTTCTGTTAATGTTTCTTGTTAACTTCAAGAAAATGTTACATCTTCTCAATATTCCTGTATGGTGCAGAAACATGGACATTAGACAAAAAAACAGAACAGAAAAATTAAGCCTTTGAAATGTGGATTTATAGAAGAATAGGTCGAATTGAATAGAAGGAATAGAAAACAAACGATGAAGTTTTAGAACAACTAAAAATGAAAAGAGAACTACTAAACACAATTAGAACAAGACAAATGAAATTTTGGGGCATGTTAAAAGACACAACAGTCTAATAAAAGTAATATTGGAAGGGAAGATACAAGGTAAAAGAGGCAGAGGCAGACCAAGACTAACATGGACGAGTAACATCAAAAGATGGACAAGTCAATCTGTGACAATCTGCACCATCAAAGCAAGAGACAGAGTGGAATGGCGCTCCACGGTAGCCAACCTTCGATGCGGAGACGGCACTCAGTGATGATGATGATGATTAATGCTTCTTTAACGTGCGCAGAGTGGACACATAATCTCCTTTTTTGCCGTTATCCGAGCGGGCTAGTCATATAATCTCACTACTCAGAGACCAGGGGAAATACAGCCAGAAATAAACCATGGATTTAAAGTGAACTCCCATCACTCGAGGGATTTGAACAAGGGACATTTTTTGTGATGTGGTCGACATATTACCCCTACACCACTCTGTACCCCTATGTAATATGATGTAGTCGAATGTATCGGGCAGAAAGTCGCACGTATACCACCTCTTGCCGTAAGTGGCAACACAACGCATCAACGCCAATTTAACGCCCATAATTTAACGTCCATAACGTCCATCATTGTAGAGGCGTAGCCTGCGACTAACGCAGTAGAAAGTTTCTAAAAATTAAAAACAATTTTAAAAAGGAGAAGAAAACACTGGGGAGGTAATTGTGTTGTTGAGTTTAGGGTCCTGAGAGTAGATTAGAGTTGTTAATTCTTAGACCAGATTAATGGGGCGTGTCCCTTAGCTCTTTTGGTTCTTCTGTTCTTGCTGGAGATAGGTGGTCCAATTCTAAACCTTATATTTCTCCATCTAAAAGTAGTTAAGTGGTTTATTCATGGCTGGCCAAATCTTCTACTTCTTTCTCCCAAAGTAGTTGAGTTGTTCATTCATGGATAAATCTTCTATTTCTTTCTCTCAAGGTAGTTGAGTTATTTGCCAATGGATACATCTTCTATTCTATTTCTTTCTCCCAAAGTAATTGAGTTGTTCACTCATGGATATATCTTCTATTTCTCCATCTCAGGGTAGTTAGTGGTTGGTTCAATACTAAATCTTCTATTTCTTTCTCTCAAGGTAGTTGAGTTGTTGTTCCAATACTAAATCTTCTATTTCTTTCTCTCAGGGTAGCTGAGTTGTTGGTCCAATACTAAATCTTCTATTTCTTTCTCTCAAGGTAGTTGAGTTGTTGGTCCAATAATAAATCTTCTATTTATTTCTCACAAGGTAGTTGAGTTGTTGGTCCAATAATAAATCTTCTATTTATTTCTCACAAGGTAGTTGAGTTGTTGGTCCAATACTAAATCTTCTATTTCTTTCTCTCAAGGTAGCTGAGTTGTTGGTCCAATACTAAATCTTCTATTCCTTTCTCTCAAGGTAGTTGAGTTTTTGGTCCAATACTAAATCTTCTATTTCTTTCTCTCAAAGTAAGTGAGTTGTTGGTCCAATACTAAATCTTCTATTTCTTTCTCTCAAGGTAGTTGAGTTGTTGGTCCAATACTAAATCTTCTATTTCTTTCTCACAAGGTAGTTGAGTGGTTGGTCCAATCTACTATTTCTCCATTTCTAGGCAGTTGAGGCTTTGATCCAATATTAAATCCTCTATTTCTCCATGTCAAGGTAATTGAATTTTGTGTCCAATACTCAATCTTCTATTTCTTTCTCTCAAGGTAGTTGAGTTATTCGCCAATGGATATATCTTCTATTCTATATCTTTGTCCCAAAGTAGTTGAGTTGTTCATTCATGGATAAATCTTCTATTTCTTTCTCTCAAGGTAGTTGAGTTATTTGCCAATGGATACATCTTCTATTCTATTTCTTTCTCCCAAAGTAATTGAGTTGTTCACTCATGGATATATCTTCTATTTCTCCATCTCAGGGTAGTTAGTGGTTGGTTCAATACTAAATCTTCTATTTCTTTCTCTCAAGGTAGTTGAGTTGTTGTTCCAATACTAAATCTTCTATTTCTTTCTCTCAGGGTAGCTGAGTTGTTGGTCCAATACTAAATCTTCTATTTCTTTCTCTCAAGGTAGTTGAGTTGTTGGTCCAATAATAAATCTTCTATTTATTTCTCACAAGGTAGTTGAGTTGTTGGTCCAATAATAAATCTTCTATTTATTTCTCACAAGGTAGTTGAGTTGTTGGTCCAATACTAAATCTTCTATTTCTTTCTCTCAAGGTAGCTGAGTTGTTGGTCCAATACTAAATCTTCTATTCCTTTCTCTCAAGGTAGTTGAGTTTTTGGTCCAATACTAAATCTTCTATTTCTTTCTCTCAAAGTAAGTGAGTTGTTGGTCCAATACTAAATCTTCTATTTCTTTCTCTCAAGGTAGTTGAGTTGTTGGTCCAATACTAAATCTTCTATTTCTTTCTCACAAGGTAGTTGAGTGGTTGGTCCAATCTACTATTTCTCCATTTCTAGGCAGTTGAGGCTTTGATCCAATATTAAATCCTCTATTTCTCCATGTCAAGGTAATTGAATTTTGTGTCCAATACTCAATCTTCTATTTCTTTCTCTCAAGGTAGTTGAGTTATTCGCCAATGGATATATATCTTCTATTCTATATCTTTGTCCCAAAGTAGTTGAGTTGTTCATTCATGGATAAATCTTCTATTTCTTTCTCTCAAGGTAGTTGAGTTATTTGCCAATGGATACATCTTCTATTCTATTTCTTTCTCCCAAAGTAATTGAGTTGTTCACTCATGGATATATCTTCTATTTCTCCATCTCAGGGTAGTTAGTGGTTGGTTCAATACTAAATCTTCTATTTCTTTCTCTCAAGGTAGTTGAGTTGTTGTTCCAATACTAAATCTTCTATTTCTTTCTCTCAAGGTAGCTGAGTTGTTGGTCCAATACTAAATCTTCTATTTCTTTCTCTCAAGGTAGTTGAGTTGTTGGTCCAATAATAAATCTTCTATTTATTTCTCACAAGGTAGTTGAGTTGTTGGTCCAATAATAAATCTTCTATTTATTTCTCACAAGGTAGTTGAGTTGTTGGTCCAATACTAAATCTTCTATTTCTTTCTCTCAAGGTAGCTGAGTTGTTGGTCCAATACTAAATCTTCTATTCCTTTCTCTCAAGGTAGTTGAGTTTTTGGTCCAATACTAAATCTTCTATTTCTTTCTCTCAAAGTAAGTGAGTTGTTGGTCCAATACTAAATCTTCTATTTCTTTCTCTCAAGGTAGTTGAGTTGTTGGTCCAATACTAAATCTTCTATTTCTTTCTCACAAGGTAGTTGAGTGGTTGGTCCAATCTACTATTTCTCCATTTCTAGGCAGTTGAGGCTTTGATCCAATATTAAATCCTCTATTTCTCCATGTCAAGGTAATTGAATTTTGTGTCCAATACTCAATCTGCTATTTCTTTATCTGGAGATATTTGAGTTATTCGTCCTAAACTTTCTCCTTCTCAATTTCCCTTTTCACTAACCGACTCATTTCCTCGTCAAAGATATTTGTAACTCATCTCTTCGGTAGACATTATTTCTTTATTGTTTCCAACTCGTCTGTCAAAATAATTATTGGCTCATAAAATCCTAGATGCTCTATTAATTGCTAATTACAAACATGAAATATCAATACAGGCTAACGTGAACATTGCGTTAGAAGTGTGAATCTCTCTCTCTCTCTCTCTCTCTCTCTGCAATCAAGACTCAATCAGAGTAGGATTCCAGACTCTCTCATGAAGTCAGCTGTCTGTTTAAGCGAATCGATTGCCCCATATAGTTTTTCTTCCAGGGAGGTGGGCGTGGACCACATTGCTCTTCTCAGGTCTGTGTACTGGGGGCAATCCTGTAGAACATGTTTTGTAGTCATATTGTCCAGTGTACAGTGGCATAGGCTGGTTGTACCTATTTTGAATTTGGTGAACATGTAATTTCTCATTCTATTGTGGCTAGTGCGTAGGCGAAGTATGATGACTTGATCCCTCCTTGATAGTTGGTGGTTTCCGTCACTCTCGTTATACTTTGGGTGTTCTCATTTCCATTTCTCATGGTGCTGACCTTCGAGGATGGATTTGGCTTCATCATAACTGAGCGGATAGTTCTCTTGTGGTAATCTCCCTACCTCTTTAGCTAATTTGTCTGCGCGTTCGTTCCCGTGTATATTACAGTGTGATGGTATCCACTGAATGGCTACTCTCTGAAGTTATTGCATAGTTGGTCCAGGGTTGTTCTCAAGTCATCTAGTTCATTGTTCTTGGGGCTTTTAAGAGCTGATAATACTGACAGTGCATCAGTCAGAATCACCAATTTACTGTGCATGTTATTTTTGTGTTGAGTAGCCAGTGTTGCGGCATCTCTGATGGCCTCAGTTCTGCTTTAAAGTTGTTTGAGAATTTTCCATGCTGAATCCATGATTCGCTTCCATATGTCAGAATTGGTTCTATATATCACCGATGAACTCTCTTTCTCATTTCTAAAGACATAGATTTATTACATAAAATATTTGTCATTTTCTGAAATGCTATCTTGGCCTGAACTATGTCACTTTATGTGTACACAATTATCATTTGTCTTGTTCAGATTTGGTTACGTAGCTCCTACTTCATTTCCAACTGTTTCTAAAAGGTATTATTTGTTGTCTTCTCTACATGTCCATTTCTTATCTATATACACATTTCAAAGGCATCATTTGTCTTGTCTTATCTTATATAACACCTACCTATTTACCTCTACCTGCGCCTGCGTGCCTGCCTATCTGTCTGTCTCTAACTGTCTGTCTGTCCGTCCGTCCGTCCGACGCCCCTCCGTCCGTCCGTCTGTCTGTCCTATCCTATCCTATCCTATCCTATCCTATCCTATCCTATCCTATCCTATCCTATCATACCATATCATAATATATCATATCATATCATACCATATCATAATATATATCATATCATATCGTATAATATTTTTTCATATAATATCTTATCATATCTATTCATGGGTGCAATAAGCTGTCAATCAGTGAGCCGCACGTTGTTGGAAGAAAACACAAAAATCGTGACAAACCCAAACAAATGGCAATAGAAAGCCACTGACGAGAGTCTGTTCAGATAAATGTGACATGACTGGCTCTTTATTAACCACATTGAAGGCAGTATTAACCATTCAACATCAAAGTTAGCATTTATTTAGAGCATCAGGGAAGAAATAACACCACAGATGGGTTCATTTATTTATCTTTAACCACGTGGTGCAAAATTGCAAATGGTACACCAGAACCAGGATCTATAAAAATCAAATTAGAACAAAAAATTACTAAAACACGTTTCAAACATAAAATAAAGTTGAATTTTACGCGGAAAACATTATGCTATTGTTTGTTTTGTTTTCGGAACAGCACATTTTATTTGCGGGTTAATTTTTTGGGGATTTATATACAGTCCCCAAAATAACTTTTTAAAAAAAGTGTTTAAGGCCCTTAACGATCTTCACTCGCCACTGACTATAAATGGGGCACAAGTGACTTCGTTGTTAGTTGTAAATTTAAATTATTGCGAAATTTAAAATCCCAGTTACTCTAGATTATATTTTTGTTCTCAATTGTTTACATAAAGGAGATCTGAGTTTGATATGTGGAAAGTGGGTTAAGGGACTTCAGAAATATTCAAGAATTAGCTGTGAGGTTGACAGGGGAGATAACGTTGGTAAGATAAGCCTGTTACATGGCACAATAGTCAGGTGACTTTATGCTAGGTCGTTAATGTCGGGTGATTTTTATATGACGTAGCTTAGGCTTACATTTGTTTGTTTAATCAAAAGACAAAATTCCAGTTCTCCTTTTTGGATATAGTATCCTCAGTCAAGAAGTTCAGAAATATGATATTTTTGTTCATCATCATTGAGTGCAGAGTCCGTATCGAAAGTTGGCTACCATGTAGCGTCATTCTGCTCTGTCTCTTGCTTTGAAAGGGCAAGTTGTGATTGGTTGATTTGCTTATGTTTTAATGTTACTCATCCATATTAGTCTTAGTCTGCCTCTGCCTCTTTTACCCTGTATTTTCCCTTGCAGGATTACTTTTATTAAGCTGCTGTGTCTTTTAACATGGCCCTAAAATCTCATTTATCTTGTTTGATTTGTATTTAATAGTTCTCTTTTCATCTATAGTTGTTTTAGGACTTCATCGTTTGTTTTCTTTTCCTTCATATTTGTCTTATTGTACGTTTTAGTTTTCTTACATATGCTCTCAATCTCGATCTTTTCCTTTGTTATTACAAAACTTCCTTTTATTATTATCGTCTTTTTTAACGAAAATAGATAGTTCATTTTTTTAAATGTCTTCTTCATTTTCTATTGCTACTCTTGTCTTCGCGTGACTGAAACCCATTGTATTCACACAGTCACCGAGGACTTGACGAGTTCTTTTTTCTTACACTGCTTTTTTGTTTCCATCTCAAAGTGGTATTTTATTTATTATCTTGTGAATTTAGCATCATTTGTGGATAAAGATGTCCTGAGTCTAGAACATACCTCTCATTGTTAATAATATTTCATGAAAGTGGTTTAAAATCGTGACTCCACGTACAAAACATTAAATGTTTAGCTAAAGTTAATGTTTATGTATCCATTGTATGTTAGTTCTTAATGCTCGTATTAAAAGGATTTAAATTTGGCACATATAAGAATTTCACGGGATAATGTTGAAATGTGGGGGAGGGGGGGGGGGTTATGTTAATTAAGACGACAACTTCTCACTACCATCATCTTTGATTCCCGTCTCCACATCGAAGGTTGGCTACCATGGAGCGCCATTTTACTATTTTTCTTGTCTTTATGGTGCATGCTATAATGGGTTCACATGTCCCATCTTTTGATGTTATCAGTCCACTTTATTCTTGGTCTGCCTCTGCCTCGTTTATCTTGTACCTTCTCTTCCATGATGGCGTTTAATAGGGTATTGTGTCTCTTTACATGCCCCGACATTTCAATTATCGTTCTTTAATTGTGTTAGATATTTCTTTTGTTGTTGTTTTTTTTCAGCTGATATAGAACTTACTTGTTTGCCTTCTTTTCCTTCCACCCAATTCTCCACATTTTTCTATATGTTATTGTTAGTCGAAGGCCTCGTATCACTACAAACGAATGGAAATCCATAACTGCTCAACCGCCCGTGCCAGTGGAATCATCCGAATTAGCAACTTAATCGAATATTCAAACAAAGAAAGGCAGTTGCAGTTCTCTTCTTAGCAGATACAGCACACGTCAAAAGACATAAGGTGTTTCCGCACCGAATTGAACGCAGCTGAACTGTTCTTCGTCATACGATATCATTATTCATCGTAAGCAATCAGAATATAGAAACACCATCTGGATGAAACAAACAGTTCACAGTGTACACTCAGTAGCTCCGGCAACATGCCGGACTTGTAATATGAGAAAACTGCAACAAGGAATATTTTTCATACAGCAACTCAACGGTTCCCTATTGCCTATCTGCCATATTTCTCGGAAGTTTTCTATATACCTTCTTCTAATCTTTTTGAATGTATAATAAAAGACGGATATGTATTGGAAAAACACAAATAAGCAAATTAACTAAAGTATCAGTAAGAAAAAGCTTTGTATCAAGCTTACTATCTTACTACTAAGCTTAATACGTGGGGCGTTAAATAAGTTCCACGCAAGTAGCCAATATGTTGTGGCTAGAAATTAGCAGGGTAAACTATATCTTGTATGTTGGTACAGAGCAAGCTAACAAAGTCCCGTATTGATGTGAGATACATTTCTGGCTGCCATTTGGGTCAACTGAGTAACCACAATCATCACTAGGTAGAAAAATGTATATTATAAGGCAGTGAGCCAAAGAATGTTATAAAAACTCAGACCACCAACACCTGGTGGCGACTTCACTGGACAAGTGGCCTTTTTTCTCTCGTCTTTTCTCTCGGTTTTTATAAGTCTCTCCTCCCCCTCCCCCTCCCCCCCCCCCTCTCTCTCTCTCTCTCTCTCTCTCTCTCTCTCTCTCTCGAGGCCGCAGAAATGAGCTCATATATATATAAATTATTATATATATATATATATTATATAATATATATATATATAAATATATATAAAGACTTATTTTTTTACTATGACTAGTTCTCTTTTTTTCTTTCTTTTTTTTCTAAAGAGTAATTCACATTAACAAGCCGCTATCGTAAAAACGATGTTGTTAATGAAACGTAGACCTGATACAGAATGTGTAAATTAGCAGTAGATAGTAGTGATAGTTTTTTCGGCCCTAAAACAACAACAAAAATAGGATTCTGGAATGTGCGAACAATGGCCGCTCCGACGAAACATGCACAGGTCGCGAGCGAGATGGACAGATACGATCTAGATATTTTAGGATTAAGCGAAATGCGCTGGCCTGGAACAGGTAGGAGATCTATTGATAATAAAATAGTAGTTTTTTCTGGAAGGGAAGATGGAAAACACCGTGAAGGAGTAGGCATAATGATGACAGACAAAGCTGCAAGAAGTTTATTAGAATGGGAACCGGTAAATAGCCGTCTGATACGAACACGATACAAAACAAAACATGGAAGACTTTCAATTATTCAATGTTATGCGCCTACTAACGAAGCTGATGATGAAGTTAAGGATGATTTTTATAACCAACTGCAACAACTTATAAACAAAATACCAAAACACGATCTTTTAATTGTAATGGGAGACTTCAACGCCAAAGTAGGACAAGATAACGCAGGAGTGGAACATGTGATGGGGAGAGAAGGCCGTAATACAACAAGTCAGAATGGAGAAAGATTAATAGAATTATGTTTAATAGAAAATTTAGTTATAGGTGGGACATTATTTCCACACAAAAATATCCACAAAACAACATGGATATCTCCTGATGATAGAACATCAAATCAAATTGACCACCTATGTATTAAACAACAATTCAGATCATCATTAATAGATGTAAGAGCATACAGAGGTGCTGATGTTAATAGTGACCACAACCTGTGCATTGGGAAAATAAGATTAAAATTTAGAAACCAACAGAAGAGGTCAATTACACATAAAATTGATAGTCATAAACTGAAAGATGAAGCCATAAAGGAAAAGTTTAACATAGAGCTAAGTAATTGTTATTCAGCACTTGGTGAAATAGACTTAGATATCAATGAAATGTGGGACTCACAGAGCAAAATACTAATGACAGCAGCAGAAGCAAGTGCTGGACTGAAGAAAATGGAAAAACGAGCTTGGATCTCAGACACCACATGGAAATACATCAAAGAAAGAAGAGAAGCAAAGAGAGCCATGACTAATGTAAAGACAGATCTTGGAAAGGTTCTGGCAAAAGCAACATACAAAGAATTAGACAACAAAGTGAAAAGTTCGGCAAGAAGAGATACAAGAGCTTATATAGACAACTTGGCAGAGAAAGCAGAGACAGCTGCAATTACAGGAGACAACAGAACTCTTTATACTGTACAAAAGATGCTGACAAACACCTATACATCCAGTGGAACACCAATTCTAGACAAATCTGGATTAATGCTAACAACAAGCGCAGACATAAAAGCTCGTTGGGCGGAACACTTCAAAGAAATTCTTAACCGTCCACTACCTCACAGTTTAATAGATTTTGAAGCTGAAACACCAGCAGCAGAATTAGATGTAAATTTAGATGACTTCACCTTGAGTGAAATAGAAACCACCTTAAAGCTAATGACCAATAACAAGGCTGCTGGAGAGGATAAGTTAACAGCTGAGATCCTCAAGGCAATTGATAGCCATAATTTAATACATCTCCAAAAAATGTTCAACATCATTTGGAAAACAGAGAAGACGCCTCATAAATGGAAAAAAGGAATCATTGTTAAGATCCCAAAAAAGGGCAATCTTAGAGATTGTAACAACTGGAGAGGCGTGACACTTTTGTCAGTTGCCTCAAAGTTATTCTGTAAAATCATCCTAAATAGAATAAAGGATTCAATAGATACAGTGATGCGTGAAGAACAGGCTGGGTTTAGAAAAGGGAGAAGCTGTCTTGACCACATTTTCACTCTACGACTTATATTGGAGGAACACATTGAAAAGCAAAAACCTTTTGTACTTAACTTCATCGACTTCAAAAAAGCATTTGATAGTATTCATAGAGATTCTTTGTGGAAAATTCTGAAGCAATATGGCTTACCATCAAAAATCATAAATATTATCAAAGACATGTATGATGGTTACACATGTGCAGTTCGAACAGAGGAAGGACTGAGCGAATGTTTCCCAATAGAAACTGGGGTTAAACAAGGATGTATTTTATCGCCCTTGTTATTTGGAATTGTTATGGACTTCATAATGAAGAAATGCTGCACTGGTAATAAAGGCATCGAATGGATACAAGGAGACCATTTGGAGGACCTCGACTTTGCTGATGACATAGTTCTCATCAGCAGTCAGATAAAAACGATGCAAGAAAACACAAATGAACTATCATCAATAGCCAGCAAAATTGGGCTTGAGGTCAATCATGAAAAGACTAAAGTCATGAAAAGTTTAATTCCAACAAGTGACAAAATATACATGGAAAACAAACCAGTAGAAGAGATCGATCACTTTATCTATCTTGGAAGTCACATTGATCGAGAAGGGGATACGAGCAAAGAAATTAGAATCAGACTGGCTAAAGCAGCAATGTCTTTCAGAAGCCTTGAAAAGTTGTGGAAATCAAAACTCATTAGCACAAACACAAAACTTAGGCTATTCAAATCAAATGTACTATCAACCCTTACGTATGCGTGTGAAAGCTGGAAAACAACAAGAGATATAGAAACAAAGTTGAACGCATTCGAAAATAAATGTCTAAGGAAAATACTTGGTATAGAATGGAACGAATTCAAAACAAACGAGGAAATTAGAGAAATCGCCAATCAACCACTAATATCTTCAGTAATAAAGAAAAGACGATGGTCATACGTTGGACATGTGATGAGAAGAGATAATAATCGAATAGCAAAGCAAGCCCTCATATGGGAAACAACAGGTAAAAGAAAAAGAGGAAGACCCAGGGAGACACTGAGAAGAACATTGATGAGAGAGGCAAGAGCAGCAGGAATCGGCTCCCTCAATGAGATAGAACTGCTTGCACAGAACAGAGACAGATGGCGAGATTTGATAAAATATCTTTAAAAGAAAACTGCTAGAACAAAAATTCATATAGGAGAAGGTGTATCTTGGTCTACGCCCTATGGGCCGGTTACGGCTCGAAAGGTCAATAGATAGAATTCACATGCAATGATTGTCACTCACATATTGATTGTATTAAAACATTGAGTTTGTAGCCAATAAACAATCTCTCGTGAGGGCCCTTCCTACTTCGATGATCAGAGAGCAACCAATATATTGCGGTTTTATTAAAGCATTACATTCTTTATGTGCTGTAGTTGATTCAGTGTCTCTCTTGGTTGGGTCATGAACGAGGGGACGGCAGTGTTTTGACGTGTGTCTCTGTGACTCTTGTTTTTAACCACTTGCGAATTTGTTCTCTTTTCAGTGGTTTATGTTTGGTAACTTTATTATTCACATAACCCAGTTCTTCATTTTTCTTGTAACGTTTTATTTAAGAGTTACAGAGAGAAAGAGAGAGAGAGATAGAGATGAATTTCAATGCCCGTAGTAAAACAATCACCATCAAGGGCGTTCATCTCGAGAATGCATGGAAAAAAGACCAAGAGGAAGACCCAGAAGAAGATGGATAGATGCAGTGATAGAGACATGTAGCAGAAAAGAAAAATCACTAATTCAGACAGTTCGAGCAGCGCAAGAACGACAAATGATATAACCACGACACCTTTTCGATACCAGTGAGAAAGAGAAAAGAAGAATAAGAGAGAGAGAGAGAGAGACAGAGAGAGAGAGAAAGAGAGAGGTAGGTAGGATAGAGAGGTACTGTATATTAATAAACATCGTTCATGAAATGAGAAAGGCAAGAGAGAGATAGATAGAAAGGAACCAAGAATGAGTAAAGTTAAGATTAAAAGAAAGAAAGATGATAAGAATGTATGATAACAATAAAAATAAAGAGGAGAAAATAGCTACAATTAGAAAAGATGGTAGAAGGAATAATAAGGCAAAATGTTTAAAACTAAAAGTAAAAAGGCAGCATTATTTTAAAAAAAAAACACTTTAAAGAACTCTAACATGTAAAACAAAGTAATAATAAGAAGGACTAGTATAAGATATAATCAATACATAAAGAAACAGCCTGTATTTTCCTCTGTTATTTAATGCAGCTTTCACTGAGCAGCAAGTCCAAATCACCATTCAAGAGAAATTTATAATTGGGAAATATTTGCCAGTCCAAACAGGCATATTGCGTTGGAATCAATAAACGCTTTTATACCAAATACAGATGTTGGAGCATTCTTGTTGCTTTGGTTTTTTTTTTTCTACCAGGGGTTACCATATTGTTTGAGTCATAACTCCGTTATATTCGATAAGCTCTTGTACAAACATATAGTCCCATTTGATTTATTCAACTCATATTCCATTCCAAATTCAAATTTAGCTCCGACTAAAAAAAAAAAAAAAATTGTAGCCGATGCCCACTCAACAAAGTTGTCACCTGCCACACAAACAATTACATTTCCTCACAGCCGCTTGATTCAGTAATTTAAAATAAATAACGTTTCTTTTGGTTTCACAAATTCACAAAAAGTCGTACAATTTACTCAAGCATAAAACGTTATCCTTCCATTCAAATTCAAATAATAAACTTACTGTGGCAACACGAACTTACCAGGGCTACATAAACTTCTCTTGGCTTCATAAATTATCTAAGCTACATAAACATATCCTAGTCACATAAACTTATCTTGGCCACATAAACTTATCTTGGCCACATAAACTTATTTTAGCCACATAAATTTTTCTTGGCTTCATAGATTATCTAAGCTACATACACATATCCTAGCCACATAAACTTATCTTGGCCACATAAACTTATCTTGGCTTCATAAATTATCAAAACTACATAAACTTATCTAAGCTACATAAACTTATCTTGGCCACATAAACTTATCTTAGCTACACACACTTCTCTTGGTTTTTATAAATTATCAAAGCTACATAAACTTATCTAGGCTACATAGATTTATTCTAGCTGCATAAACTTATCTAAGCTACATTACCTTATCTAAGCTACATATACTTATCTTAGCTACATAAATTTCTCTTGGCTTCATAAATTATCTAAGCTACATAAACTTATCCTGGCCACATAAACTTCTCTTGGCCATATAAATATATCTTAGCTACATAAACTTCTCTTGACCACATAAACTTATCTTAGAAACATAAACGTATCTAAAACAAATAAACTTGTTTTCGGTGCTTGAAGCGACACTATCTAGAAGTCACCGAACACTTCTGGATAGGCATCCTAGCACATAAGGGTTAAAACTCACATACAATGACGCCGATTTGAGTCTCGTACTTTACCTCCACCGTTACTTATCTTAGCCTCGTAAACTTATCTTGGCTACATAAACTTGTCTTAGTCACATAAACCTATTTTGGTAACATACACCTATCTTGGCTACATAACTTATCTTGGCTACATAAACTTATCTTGGCTACATACACTTATCTTGGCTACATAACTTATCTTGGCTACATACACTTATCTTGGCTACATAAACTTGTCTTAGTCACATAAACCTATCTTGGCTACATACACTTATCTTGGCTACATA
Organism: Megaustenia siamemsis; assembly: GCA_032433765.1. Classification (NCBI taxonomy): domain Eukaryota; kingdom Metazoa; phylum Mollusca; class Gastropoda; order Stylommatophora; family Ariophantidae; genus Megaustenia; species Megaustenia siamemsis. The sequence goes on along the minus strand of JAVIAB010000041.1, from coordinate 51,859,796 downwards.
ACTTATCTTGGCTACATAACTTATCTTGGCTACATAAACTTGTCTTAGTCACATAAACCTATCTTGGCTACATACACTTATCTTGGCTCCATAACTTATCTTGCCTACATAAACTTGTCTTAGTCACACAAACCTGTCTTGGCTACATACACTTATCTTGGCTACATAACTTATCTTGGCTACATAACTTATCTTAGCCACGTAAACTTATCTTGGCTACATAAACATATCTTAGCTTTATAAAATTATCTTAGCCACATAAACTTGCCCAAGTCATATAATTTTATATTAGCCACATACACTTATCTTGGCTACATAACTTATCTTGGCTACATAAACTTATCTTGGTCACATAAACCTATCCTAGATACATAAACTTTATTTCGTCACATAAACCTATCATAGCTACATAAACTTATCTTGGTCACATAAACCTATCCTAGATATATAAACTTTACTTCGTCACATAAACCTATCATAGCTACATAAACTTATCTTGGTCACATAAACCTGTCCTAGATACATAAACTTTACTTCGTCACATAAACCTATCATAGCTACATAAACTTATCTTGGTCACATAAACCTATCCTAGATACATAAACTTTACTTCGTCACATAAACCTATCCTAGATACATAAACTTTACTTCGTCACATAAACCTATCATAGCTACATAAACTTATCTTCGCTCATTAAACCTATCTGGGCCACATAAAATTTATTACCACTTGCTCTGTTGGTTCGATACAAAAATGTCCTATGTGTGTCCACCTGGTTTTAAAATATAATCCAAACGTTTAACGTTGATGAATAGTGTGTCTAAAATCATAATCGCCTTCATCTTGATTTATTAATTCATCCTTACCTTTGTTCTTATATCATAAACTCATCTTTACTGCTTACTAGGAACAGTACATTCGTCCTAATAGTTTACCTACTTATGATAAATGTATCATTACCGATCACCTTCTTCCCATTAATACATCATCGCTACTTCCCATAAATACATCCTCACTTACCATCTACTTCCAATAAATACATCCTCACATACCACCTACTTCCCATAAATACATCCTTGCTTACCATTTACTTCCCATATATACATCCTCACTTACCATGCTACTTCCCATATATACATCCTCACTTACCATGCTACTTCCCATATATACATCCTCACTTACCATGCTACTTCCCATATATACATCCTCACTTACCATCTACTTCCAATAAATACATCCTCACTTACCAGCTACTTCCCATAAATACATCCTCACTTACCATCTACTTCCCATAAAAGCATTCTCACTTACCATCTACTTCCCATAAACACATCCTCACTTACCATCTACTTCCCATAAAAGCATTCTCACTTACCATCTACTTCCCATAAATACATCTTCACTTACCACCTACTTCCCATAAATACATCCTCACTTACCATCTACTTCCAATATATACATCCTCACTTACCATCTACTTCCAATATATACATCCTCACTTACCACCTACTTCTCATAAATACATCCTCACTTACCACCTACTTCCCATAAATACATCCTCAATTACCATCTACTTCCAATAAATACATCCTCACTTACCATCTACTTCCAATAAATAATCCTCACTTACCATCTACTTCCCATTCTTGGTTTCTTTTTTTGAGATTGTGGTTCTGCCCTATGTGCCGTCTTCGGCTCGAAAGAACAATAGATAGATATGATATTTTTTTCTTTCAAAAAGCACATCCAACGTGTGCACGTTATTTCTCTTGTCATCATCATCATTATCAGGTGCCATGCCGATTGGGCAAAGTCGATCATCTCTCTTCACATCTTTTGGTCTTTCACGTATGTCATGTTTCAGTCGGTGATCTTTTATTATGCCATTTGAATAAGCTGTTAATATTGTTTTTCTTTGGTTTTCCTCTGCTTTTCTTCCCATTCTTTCTGTCCGTTGTTATATTATTTTCAACGCCTTCTTTTCGCCATCAAATGCCCACTACGTGTAGATCGTCTCATGTTCATATCGTTCATGGGGGCGCGCTATGGGTCTCTCTTTACGGATGTCATTTATGTATCATAATATGGCAATAATATATAATAATCATATATATGTAATCGGGCGTAATACCGACCACATTACCCCAAAAATAAAGTACCGAAGGTCTGTAAAAATTATGGTCACTAACACCATATACCCTATTCGCCACTTGGCGTGACGGGGCTCTTTACTTTTTTACTTTTATACATGTAATTAGTTTTGTTTGTTTTTTTTATTCTGACGTTTCATTATTTGTTTATTATTAGGATAATCATCACTGCACACTGGACGAACCCATAGGTGTTCACTAAATCTGCCTCATAAATCTCGAGAAAATCCGAGGAGAATCCTGGCCCACGTGCACGAACTCCGTAGCACGGCCTAAGATCTACAGTGTGGGGACAAATAATAATAAATGAATATTATTCTAGAGGGAAACTTCCGAGGCGATAATCAGCGAATCAATTCAGAGGAAGAGGTATGTTTACAGCACTCGGAAAAATTGACAAATAATCAACAACAGAAAAAAATATGGACCAAGGCAGGATCGAACCCGTACTCAGTGGCACAGCGCCTTGCCACGAAAAGCCAAACGCTACTGAACACTGCCACTCAGCTAACTTAAAAATTAGCTTCGTAGGCAATGTCTTTCGCGTAGGTGTTCTCATCTCTTCTTCTACCTTTTAGCTCCCAGTGGAGCATAGGTCTTCAACAAACACTTTCCAAGTCGTTCTGTTTTTTGCAATTCTTTTAAGATCATTCCATGTCTTCCCCATCATCTTCATCTCTGCTTCAATCTGTCTTCTCCAAGAATTCCTTGGTCTTCCTCTTTGTCTTTTCCCTGGGGATTCCAAAAAAGGGCCTGTTGTGTAATACTCTCAGTTGGTTTCCGTAGTGTGTGTCCTATCCATCGCCATCGTCTTCGCTGTATTTCTTTATCCACTGGTATTTGACCGGTACATTTCCATAATTCCACGTTTGTGACTTTGTCCTGCCATTTCCATCCCTTTATTCTGCGCAAGCATCCATTAATGAAAGTCTGTACCTTCGTGATTGTCAATTTTGTTATTCTCCATGTTTCACAGCCATATAATAGAACCGACTTAACATTGGAGTTGAAAATTTGTATTTTTGTATTTAGCCTAATTTCTTTGGATTTCCATATGTTTCCCAGTGCAATGAAAGCTCCTCTTGCTTTTGATATCCTTATTTTGGTATCGTTTTCTGTTCCTCCCTCTTTATCTATATTACTGCCCAGATATATATAAGATTGTACGTCTAGTAGAGGTATTTCTCCTAGTTTTATTTGGTTATTGCCAACTGCATTAATTCTCATAATGTTGGTCTTATCTCTATTAATCTTTAGTCCTAGCTGTTGTGATCTCTCATCTAATATACTCATTTTATCTTGCATCTGTTGGTGGCTGTGTGATAGGAGAGCTATGTCATCAGCAAAGTCTAAATCATCAAGTTGTTTGGTCAGTGACCACTGGATCCCATTTCTGTTGTTTTGAGTTATTTTCATAATCCAATCTATGGCCAGTAGAAAGAGAAATGGAGACAGAAGGCATCCTTGCCTTACTCCTGTTCTTATTTCAAATGCTTCTGTAAGCTGTCCTTCATGCACCACACTACATTTTGTTCCTTCATACATTGTTTTTATCAGGTTAATAAACTTTATGGGGATTCCATAATGACTCAGCAACTTCCAAAGCATTCTTCTGTCTAAACTTTCAAATGCCTTTTCGTAATCTATGAATCCAATATAAAGTGGGGATTTTAGTTCTAAACTTTGTTCAACTATTATACGTAGAGTAGTTATTTGATCAGCACATGATCTGTTCTTCCTAAAACCTGCTTGTTCATCTCTCAAGTGTTTCTCTATAGCCTCTTTTAGTCTCTCCAGAATGCAGAAAGCCGAAAAAACTTCACAAACATGAACAAGGTGTTCTCATGACTATAGCATAAGGCTGCGATCACAGCTCGGAAATACATAGTGTATCTGTATTGTTTTCTGTTAAGACAAGTAATCACAAATAATCAACAACAGAAAAAAAGTGTTCTATATGGTCCGAATCAGGATAGAACCCGTAACAGGAAAAAATACAGATACACAATGTATTTCCAAGCTGTGATCGCAGCCTTATGCTATAGTCATGAGAACACCTGCGCGAAAGATATTGCCTACTAAGCTAATTTTTTAGTTAGCTGAGTGGCAGTGTTCCCTAGTGTTTGGCTTTTCGTGGCAAGGCGCTGTGCCACTGAGTACGGGTTCGATCCTGCCTTGGTCCATATTTTTTTCTGTTGATTATTTGTCATTTTTTCCGAGTGCTGTAAACATACCTCTTCCTCTGAATTGATTCATCCACAGTGTGGGTAGGTTCTTGCTGACAACTTGGCCCGAGCAGCGGCCATATTTATGACCTACTCCTTCCGCTTTTAACTGTCAAGTGTTCTTCAACTTCCGGGCGCGCTCACGGGACCTTCTTTTGCCGCTATCTGAGAGAGCTAAACATCGGATCTCACTACCCATGAAATCAGGGGAGGGTAACGTCATCAAGTCTTAAAACAACTAAAATTGAAAAGAGAACTACTAAACACAATTCGAACAAAGAAACGAAATTTTTGGGCCATGTTAAAAGACACAACAGCCTAATAAAAGTAATATTGGAAGGGAAAATACACGGTAAAAGAGGCAGACCAAGACTAACATGGACGAGTAACATCAAAAGATGGACAACTCAACCTATGACAATCTGCACCATCAAAGCAAGAGACAGAGTGTAATAGCGGTCCATGGTAGCCAACCTTCGATGCGAAGATGGCACTCGATGATGGTGATGAATGTCATAAAGAAACTACGGATTAATTGTTCCTATTTTTTTGTTTAAATCACCACCGATTCTAGTGAGCTTTGAACCCGAGCCCTTTCTGTCCTGAGGCCGATGTCGTACCTCTAGACTTCCCTGCCCTCCCAAATATCAAATGTGCTAAACACCAAATTATCAATAACAGAGAGCTGTGAATTAGGTAGCACCCACTTCCACAATACACGCGATCCTAATAAACTGTTCTCGCAAGATCAAAACAACCACAGCCGACAAATAAAGCCTCCCTTACGAATTACAGATCACACGAAATCAATACAAACCTAACACATGCTGTCTGAGATTAGCTGCGGACCAAACCAGTCAGTGCTTCTCAAAGTAAATTCTCCAGTGGCTTCATCTGTGGGTTTTCAGAGAATGAAAAAAATTGCAGATAAACTATGTCAAATGTGGAGGCAGTACTGAACAATTTGGCTAACCTTGATTTATCACGTTACCCCCCCCCCCTTTTTTTTTTAAAAATGAGTAAGAACGGATCGTTTCAGTTAAAAGTAAAGATAAAGTAAAGATAAAGTAAAGATAAAGTAAAGATAAAGTAAAGATAAAGTAAAGATAAAGTAAAGATAAAGTGCGAGACTTGAATCGGCGTCTTAGCACGCGAGTTTTTACCCATATGTGCTCGGCCGACTATCAAGAAATGTTCGGAGACTTCTGGATAGTGTCGCTTCAAGCATTGAAACTCACGATGCGATGCTGCATTCCTCACCTTCCTAGAGTAATACTCTGATACCCATTTCTGCGTTTCAGTTATTGGAAATAAACATAGAGTTAACGGGATGACAGTTATACTGTTTACGAGAATAATGGTTGTTGTGGAAGTTAATGTATTCAAACAGCTGTGGTGTCCTTTCAAGCTGTAATCGTAGACTACTTATTGTTATCCTGTTTAATCTGAATGAAGTCAATAGTTATTTTATTGAGTAGATGTCACAGCAGTCTACAGTCAACACTGTTACAAGTGGACCCTCTGGTTATCACACCTTGGTTATAGAGCACCTTGGTTATAGAGCACCTTGGTTATAGAGCACCTTGGTTATAGAGCACCTTGGTTATAGAGATGGGAAAAAAGAACAGAGCCACTGTCGCCTGCCACACATGTCGTTACAGCCGACTTAGGAGGTCAGGGTGTAATGATCTTTGCCGGTGCTACAGAGAAAGCCATTTTCTGTTATTTTTCCAGTGAGTATGTGGCGGGTGTGTTTCACACTGAGGAACGTAAAGGTTCGAGAATCCCTGTTTGAAATGATCTGATCTATATTTAAGTTCTTGGTTAAAGATCAGAGAATGTGCTTGCGTTAAAAACAAAAAAATAAATAAAATAAAAGCTATTGTGATCGATTTACTGACACTTATAGACTTTATTGATTGATTTCCATTGCGGGTAATTCTCAATTAAACCGGTTTGGGCAAAGACTGGTTCTGTTGTTAGATGTTTAGTTCTCGTTTTTTATTTTTATAAAGAAAATAGTGACCGTAAATGCTTGCTTGTTTGCGTTCGCCCGATGACTAAAGGTGTATGCTTCTTCATAAGGACATTAAGTAAGCGTGTCTACGTTGTGTTGTGGTTTGCAGTATAACTTATTTTTGAGTACCGGGTTGTCTTCCCACTTCGATCCCTACTCGCTTAGTCAAACAAGACAGGTTATTCTGTTACTGAAGGCACTACGGAGAGGTGGAGCAGGGTCTGGATGGTTCTGGTTCACTGATTCTGACGCTAGCCATCAGCTGTGGGTCGCTGAGAACATCCAGCTCTACTTTTGTGGGGCGCACCGTCGCATAATATAAATAATATAATATATATATACATATATATATTATCATCAATATTGAGTATTGTCTCTGCAACGAAAGTTCGCTATCATGGAACGCCATTCCACTCTGTCTCTTGCTTTGATGGTGCAGGTTGTCATAGACTGACTTGCCCATCTTTTTTATATTACTCGTCCATGTTAGTCTTGGGCCTGCCTCTGCCTCTTTTACCTTGTATTTTCCCTTCCAAGATTACTTTTGTAGGCTACTGTGTCTTAACATGCCACAAAAATATCATGTGTCTTGTTTTAAATGTGTTTAATAGTTTTCTTTTCATTTTTACTTGTTTTAAATCTTCATCATTTATTTTTTCTTTTCTTTCCATCCAAATATTCCTATTCTTCTACAAATCCGCGTTTCAAAGACTTCAGTTTCTGTTTTGTTTTATTGTCTAATGTCCATGTTTCTATACCATACAGGAATATTGAGAAGATATTATATTATACTAGTCTTAATGTATATATAAATGTTACTAGGAACGCATGTAATGTGATATCATCGGGTGTTTCATTCCTTGTCCTTGCTAGAGAGATTACAGAGGGTTGGAGCTATACAAACAATTGTAGCATCTCCTGCTCCATCCCGATAAATCATAGGATCGTTGGAGCACCCTGATAGACTTCATTAGCCTTCTCCATTTCTATCTATCTTTAATAATTCTTCGGGAGCCGCAATAGCTCAGTGGTTAGTGAACTGGACTACAAAGGACAGGAGGTAGGGTTCGATCCCAACCGACGGTTCCCAGTTCACCCAGCTTTTAATGGGTCCCTCTCCTTTCCATTTTTCATGGTACTGACCTTTGAGGATGGGTTTGGCTTCATCATCACTGAGCGGATGGTTCTCTTGTGGTAATCTCCCTCCCTCTTTAGCTAATTTGTCTGCGCGTTCGTTCCCGTGTATGTTACAGTGTGATGGTATCCACTGAAAGACTACTCTCTGGAAGTTATTGCTTAGTTGGTCCAGGGCTGTTCTCAAGTCATCTAGTTCATTGTTCTTGGGGCTTTTTAGAGCTGATACATTCGCGGCTTTTAACAATCGTCAAAAGACGGTCATGCTCTCCGGTTGCTGTTGTATCATTTTGCGTAGGGGTTGTGGTATATCTCTGACAAGCCTATTAGTGTTAAGAATGTAAATGCATCTGATGCAGAAATAACAACATAGCGGTTTGTTTTGATGAGAGCCGGATTTCCTGAGCTAGAAGCTAACTTGACTGATAATGTTGACATCAGATAGGAAGTCTTTGTCATATTTGGGGAGGGACAGCGGTAACATAGATGAACAGTGTGAGTAAGGCCCGGAGCATCCTTGATGGAACGAAAGAATTATTTTATTGTCACATACTCTTATATAATGATGGGAGCTTTTTTTCCCCAGAAAAGAAAGACGGCATTGATGTAGTTTAATCACTGACTACTTACTCAAAAGTGTACGGTACAGTTGTTTGTCAGCGCTACTTTATTTGGTTTGCTAGACTGTTTCTATTGTACATTCAAAGTGATTAAACCAGGCCGTATCTTCAAGTTGTAAATCATTAGTAGTTAAACATTTAATATTTTGCTGAGGAGAGGATCTGAGCACCTATGGACATGTTCGGAGTGCAATGATGATAATCCGCAAATAATTCAATAATTTAATAAATATTACAATCTCTGAGGACTTCAAATCTGTAAAACTCTGATCTTCTAGTTATGAGCAGTAAGTACTGAAATATCATTGCTATATGACCTAGTGCTGAATTTCTAGTTATGAGCAGTAAGTACTGAAATATCATTGCTATTTGACCTAGTGCTGAACTTCTAGTTATGAGCAGTAAGTACTGAAATATCATTGCTATATGACCTAGTCCTGAACTTCTAGTTATGAACAGTAAGTACTGAAATATCATTTGCTACATAGCAATGACCTAGTCCTGATCTTCTAGATTCTCAAAACAAAACAGAAACTCCATAAAAAAAATAAAACAACAATTTGTAGTCATTTTGCCAAATATTTGTTAGTTTATTTGCATTTAAATTCCTCCCCGTTGGTTCCAACTTTTGATATGTTCTTTGCAGTTTCTGTGACAACTATAATGTTACTGTTGTTGATCAATGTCTCTACCCAAATATGGAAGGAGTTAAGTTATGTATTTAGCAGCAATATCAAGCTAACCGTATGTTAATGGCTAAAATAACGTGCCTGTCACGCTTGATATATTATTGTCGCTTGAGTTACTTTTTCTATATCTTTCAGTTTCAGTTTTGTTATTTTAATATTTTGTTTCGTTAAACATATGCCAAGCCAGCTTTGTTTGAAAGAAAAATACGTTGTATTTATCGTCTCACTGCTGCTTGTTCTAATATAAAATTTTTATTTTAGTTCTACCCTTGGAAATATTGTGTGAGCCGCGATAGTTGAGTGGTTAGTGAAATTGACTATTAAAACAAGAGGTTGGGTTCGATCCTGATAGACGGCTTCCATGTTCACCCAGCCTTAAATGGGTACCATATTTTTTTTTTTTTAACTGGGAAAGTAAAACGGCAGGGGCGTAATACTAACCACATTACCCCAATAAAAGCATGTCTCGAAGGTAGTGTAAAAATGAGGTATGGGCACTAACACCATATTCCCTTGTACATCACGTGGTGTGAAGGGGCTCTTTACTTGACGTGGAACCATTGCAGAATTGTTTGGGTGTAGGTGTCTGAAGTCATTCCACTCAATCTGTAAACTGTTATTTTATGGGAGTGGTTCCAATTTGTGACACCAAGCACAAAAGGTAGAAATGACTCATCGTCATCAAGTGCCATGCCTGCTAGCGTGGGTGATCATGTCTCTCCACAACTTTCGATATCGACAGTTGTTTATCACTTCTGTTGTTGACCTTTTGCCTAGCCATTCTCTTAAGCTGTTTGACATCTATTCTCTTTGCTTCCCTCTATCTCTTCGTCCCTAAATATTTCCAGTTGTCACAATATATTCCAGCTGTTCCTTTCTCATTACATGGCCAAAAAATGATGATTGTTTCTTCCTAATATTGGAAATTAACTCTCTCTTTGCTTTGGCCTCTTTCATAGCGTTTTCATTACTCTTCTTAGCTGCCCATGGTCTTCTCAACAATCTTTTATAAAATCACATTTCTATAGTATAAATGATTAGATAAAGTAAATGTTTATGTGCGAATGATATTTTAATTATAAAATACTCGTAGCTAAAAGATCAAAGATTGGAAAAATTAAAAGTTTGGTGCTGTGGCACATTAATTTTTTTTTACCACATCAGGTTTGTAAATGTTTAAATTGTACGATACAGCATGTTCTAATAAAGTTGAAAGCATGATAGAAGAAGCACACAAGTTTCATGTTGCTGTAAAGGCACATATGAGCAAATCAAAGCTAAAGCAGCAGTGTTAAACAACTGTGATCTGCTTTATTTTTTCAAGTATTTAGACAGCTAAAATGGTGGATCACTAAACAAATAGAGGCGGCTATTCGGTATTTTTTCACTGTATCGTCCTGGATATCGCTTTCCCTGTATTTTGACAACTGTTAACAAACATTGCAACCCTCCTTTTCTCAAGTTGTAAAAGTAAGTAAAGTACCCCCGTCACACCAAGTGGCGTATAGTGAAATATGGTGTTAGTGACCATATCTTTTACAGACCTTCAGTACATGATTTTTGGGTAATGTGGTCGGTATTACGCCCGTGCTGCTTTACTTTCACAGAAAAAAATCCGGTACCCATTTAAGGCTGGGAGAACCCGGAAGCCGTCGGTTGATATCGAACCCTACCCCTTGTCCTTTGTAGTTCAGTTCATTAACCACTGAGCTAGCGCGGCTTTCTCTTCCCATGATGTGCTCGAGAAAAATGTTGATTGTTTCGTTGTGATGTTTTTAAGAGCTCCCTTTCTGTAACAAAGGAATTTTTAATTTAAAAAAATAGAAGCTATCAATTTTTTCTTTGATTATTTTTCGTTCAGATGTAGAGTAATGCTGACAGTTGACGCATCATTTCATTGACTTTCTGCTATGTTGTTCCGCCTTCTCTATCACCCTCCATTCCTCTATGATAACGCTTTGCGGATACTTGAATTATGTGGTCTGTCAGATTTGGTTCCATAGATAGGAATGTTAAGTAGAACAGGCGATTATCTTATCTTCATGACGTTTTATTAAAACTAACAGCATACCGATATAAGCACAATGATATCAAACGTATATTCCCGCATACCTGACAAAATAAAGTCGTACGTAACATTTCTTGCCTAACCCTTGACCGTTTTGCGTAATTGGGGTCTTGTTGATTTTGACACAGCCATCTATAATTTTACTAAGCCTGGTTGGCGTTGTGGGAAGTCCCAGAATCACCCAAAGACGTTGACGTTTTCAGCTTTGAGAGCAGGCGCACCCGGGCGGTTATGGGCAAAATGGCGTCTTCTGTCTATAACCCGCAGGGCTTCACGTCAAGGGACACATTAAGCTGAGATCTTTTGCGTTTTAGTACCAGGCCTTCAATAGAACGGAGAATAATAGAACAAATAAGTATGTGTTAGCACTCGGAAAAATTAACAGACAAACAACAACAGAAAAAAACGAATGCTATCTATCCCCTATGCTATCTTCAATAGAACGACAAGTTCTGAGAAATATAACTTTCGCTTTGTGCATTACCGTGAAAAATGCATGCAGTCTACGCCCTAAAAAGGGTGGATAAATATTGCTGTGTAATGTAAAAGGAGTTCAGGTGCTTTCACTTTCCATACTAACTAGGTGTATGGGGGAATATTGTGCTGGTACCATTTTTGTTTTCATGACCGCGATTTTTGGATGATATGGTCGGTATATATATATATATTTTTTTTTTTTTCGCTTGCCAGCTTTTACCTCTGACGAAGTCCCTAGAGACTAAGAACAGAATCATCATCATTTGCCAAACCGGTTGGCGTAGGTGATCATGTCCCTCCACAATCTTCTATCTACAGTGCATCGTATCAGTTCTGTTGTTGACTGTTTTCCATGCCATGACACCAAGCTATCCAGTATCTTCTGTCTTTGTCGTCCGCGATATCTCTTTCCTTTTATTTTACCAATTGTAACCAAGTATTCCAACTTTCCTCTTCTTATCATGTGACCGAAAAATGTTGATTGCTTCTTTCTGATGTTTTTTAAGAGCTCCCTTTTTGTGTTGGTCTCTTTGAGAACTTCCTCATTGGTCTTTTTAGCTGTCCAGGGAACTTTCAACATCCTTCTGAGAAATCCCATCTCTGTGGCCTCTAATGGTCTTTTCATTTAGGAACTGATTATTGCATTTAATCCGTTTTTCCCTGTGGTCGGTATATTTTATTTTAAACCAGATTACTTTTACTTCCCAGAGAAAACAAAAAAAAACTATGATACTCATTATATTATGAGAAACTAGTTGAACCCCGGAGCTTGTCGATCTGAACAAAAAATATTTTTGGAATTTAACTGTGAGGTGGTAATGTGATATCGGAACACCGAGCCGTTGGTCGTGATCGAACCCGACGACTAGTAATTTGTAGTCCAGTTGACTAACCAGTGAGCTATCGCGGCTTCCAACGTAAATATGGGCCGCGTGATAATTAAAATGTAGTCAAAATTATGTTGACCTCAGAGGCAACAAATAACGCTGTAGCTTATTACGTGACATAATTAGCGTTTGTGGTAACTTGTAACGTGAAGTATTTTTATGTCAGAAGTAGTTTGTAATGTGAAGTATTTTTATGTCAGAAGTAGTTTGTAATGTGAAGTATTTTTATGTCAGAAGTAGTTAGTAATGTGAAGTATTTTTATGTCAGAAGTAGTTTGTAATGTGAAGTATTTTTATGTCAGAAGTAGTTTGTAATGTGAAGTATTTTTATGTCAGAAGTAGTTTGTAATGTGAAGTATTTTTATGTTAGAAGTAGTTTGTAATGTGAAGTATTTTTATGTCAGTAGTAGTTTGTAATGTGAAGTATTTTTATGTTAGAAGTAGTTTTTAATGTGAAGTATTTTTATATCAGAAATAGTTTGTAATGTGAAGTATTTTTATATCAGAAATAGTTTGTAATGTGAAGTATTTTTATATCAGAAATAGTTTGTAATGTGAAGTATTTTTATATCAGAAATAGTTTGTAATGTGAAGTATTTTTATATCAGAAATAGTTTGTAATGTGAAGTATTTTTATATCAGAAATAGTTTGTAATGTGAAGTATTTTTATATCAGAAATAGTTTGTAATGTGAAGTATTTTTATATCAGAAGTAGCTTGTAATGTGAATTACTATTTTTTTTACTTCACAATGCTAAACATTTAAAATTAAAATTGCATGTTTGTTGTTCTTTGCTGTGGAATTTTCTACGATTGAAAGAAAAAACATCAATATTCAACAGCCGCGCATAACGACACAAACAGCACCATCGCTTCAACCAACAATGTAGAACAGAGGAATAATTCCGTTCTAGTTTGCTCACTAACATTTTATCAGCTATCCTCTTGCTTTAGACATAGAACTTTCTTCCGCTTTGTTGCTTACGTGGTAAGGTATATAAGGGTTAAGGCAAGAAATGCAAATGAATGCATAAAAATGCGAAGCTGCAGTAAAGCTGAATGTGAGGACAAATTAAAAAATAGGGAAAAAAAATGGTATGTTAGAAGCTTGACGTGATTAGTGGACGAGTTAGAAGCTTAATTTTTTAAGGTAAATAGCCTTTTTTTTTAACGAGGAGTGGGGGTTGACATTAAAAACTCAGACATGAACACCTCACGACGACTGCTCAGGACATGCTGCCTTTATTCTCCTTTACCGTCAGACCACAGAAGCGAGATACTGCTGTAGAGATAAAAGATAGTTTGTTTGCTTGCTTGCGTTCGCCTTGATGACTAAAGTAATACATGTCTTCATCATCCGCCCTTAAAAGGATGTTAAGTGGGCGTGTCTGCGTTGTTTTGAAGGGTTTGCAGTATAACTGTGATATTTGCGCCTTTCGGCCCAATACATCCGACTTCAGCACGCCATTTTTGAGTACCGGGTTGTCGTCCCTCTTCGATCACTACTCGCTCTGGCCAGACTAGACAAGTTAGTCTGTTACTGGAGGCACCACGGAGAGGTGGAGCAGGGTCTGGATGGTTCTGGTTACCCGATCCTGGCGCAAGCCATCAGCTGTGGGTCGCTGACAACTTCCAGCTCTACTGCTATGAGGTACGCCTTCGCCACCGTTTGTTTGCTTAATAGTTCATGATATTCTTCTGTGTGTTGCAGCATGAGGTCCATTGTATCCATCGTAAGCACGCTCTGGGTTATTTATGACTATTTTCTTAGACCTGTGGGGTTACTTGACTTTCCAGTAAGTCAGCCGATATTTGTTGTCAGCGTTGTCTCGCCTGGAAAACAGTTTTACCAAATCAGAAATGTTAGACATGTAGTTAAAAAAAAGTCGTGTACCCCCGTTACGCCAAGTGGCGTATAGGGAATATGATGTTGGTGACCATAAATTTTACAGACCTTCAGCACATGATTTTTGGGGTAATGTGGTCGGTATTACGCCCGTGCCGCTTAACTTTCCCAGGAAAACAAATCCGATACTCATTTAAGGCTGGGTGAACCCGGTAGCCGTCTGTTGGGATCGAACCATACCAGTTGTCCTTTGTAGTCCAGTTCACTAACCACTGAGCTATCGATGCTCCCTATTTTAATGCATGCAACTTCATATTGTTGTAGAACATATATTGGTTTTAATGTTGCAATGCATCAGATCCGATCGGTCAAGAAAAAAGAATAAAATTGTTCACTTATAGAACCAACATACCTCTCTTCTGCGTGTATTTCATTTTGCTTGGTTTCATCTGGACGTTTGCCACTGTACGTTAGATAACGCGACAACAAAACATGTTATACAGGATCGCCCCAATACACAAACCTGAGAAGGACAATGTGGTCTACACCCACCTCCCTGGAAGAGAAACTATACGGGGCAACCGTATCACTTAAACAGACAGCTACCTTCATAAGAGAGTCCGGAGTCCTTGTCTGAATGAGCCATGATCGCAGAAGTAGAAGAAGATCTGGAATCCCCCCCCCCCTTTTTACCGCGTATACCACTCACAGAATCGTGCTACATGTTCATGTAAATTATTTATATATTCAGCTAAGTGCATCTTCAGACAGCGATCGAATTCATTAAGTGAAAGCGTGTATACTCAAGATGCGAATATAGGAAGTCAGAAGCAATAGAATAAAATGAAGTAGACAGTGAAAGAGAAGCACAAAATAAAGGATAAGCGAGAGAAAAAAAGAGAGAGAGAGAGAGAGAGAGAGCGAGAGAAAAAAAGGAGGAGTTAGATGTAGAAAAGCAGAAAGTAAAGGAGGGAACGAAGAACAAATAAAGATGACGGGAGGAGAGACAGAAGTAAAAGGTAAGAAAAAGGAATGCCGGAAGGAGAAAGAAGAGAAAGAGAAAGGAAGATGGGAGGGAGAGAAAAAGGAAAGGAAAATCGATCTATCGATCGTTCGCCTGAAGTATTGTATATATCTGCAATGTCGTTTTCTGTATAAATGTTACTGTCTTTTGTAATAAGTCGTATTTTGGAAAGGAAAAGAAAGTTAAAGTAAAGAAAAAAAATGAAGAAGTAGATGAAGAAAACAAGAGGAAAGAGAAAAGAAACAATAATAAAAAAGAAGAAAGAAAAGGAAAAAAATGAACAAAAAGAGGAAAGCGGAAAAAGAAGAAAAATGTTGAAAGAAAAAAAAAAGGAAAACTAGCGAGTAGAATAAAATATTCTAAATATTAGGTATTTTTATATGTTAAAAAAAAAAAACTTAAACATTTTTTTTCCATTATCTTCACAGAATCATCATCTGAACCAATGTTGTCCCTGGCTGTACAAACTAAGACCAAAGGGCCAATGAAATCAACGCCCGACGCTAAAGCGGAGGCCATAGCGTTTATGGGATTATTACGTCACGACGAGGAGAAAATGGCGAAAAGGCAAAGTTAATCCTCAAGAAAGATCGGCGGTTTTTCATTGAAGTCTTCGCCTCGTGCGTCGATGAATGGACACCAATGCATGCCTGCACGCTTAAAGGTGCTCGGAAAGTGGTTAAAGTAGCCTTAAAAGCCGGGTAGATCCAAATTTAGAAATGGGTTTACCCGATGGTCTGCCTGGTCGATGCACACCTCTTCATTTAGCTGCGCACCGTGGTGACATCAGCATTCTGGAGCTCTTGGTACAATTTGGTGCACTTGTAAATAAACGCGATAACAGTAACCACACACCTCTGTACTATGCTTTACGGCAAGGAAATACTCTGGCGGCCAAAAAGTTGCTAAAGTACGGAGCAGACTCTTCAGAACTTTCACGGGAAGAACGAGTGTATTTTAAAAATAAAATTGACAATAAAGGGACAGCGCTGCTTTGTGTTCCAGTCAGGGTTGGGTCCTTAAAACACAGGAGTAGTTCGCCCTCATCAAAAAATAAGGTCTCGTCCTGATCCTCGGAAAATGTTTGAAATTGTTTGCGTTGCTCGTGTTTAGAAGTTTTGTGCGTTTGGAGTTTATGCCTTTATGTTAGGTGCCTCAGGAGAAGATGGGAGAGAGGTACGAATTATGGAAGATGGGATATGGGGATATGAGGGGATGTGACGGATGTGATAAAATGCAAGTGAGTTGTAGATGTGAGGAGATATGGGAAAGAATAACCTATGGGAGGAGATTAAAGATGGAAAGTTGGAGGAGACCTGAGAGTGGTGTGGTTGGGAGGATGTGAGATATGTGAGGATATAATGATATAGGAGATGCTATTGCATGGGAGGAGATTGGAGAAAGGTTTGGATGGAAGGAGATGGGAAATAATTATGAAATTGGGGAAAGAGAGAGAGAGAGAGAGTGAGATAGAGAGAGCGGTGTGGATGAGGTTAAATGGGTGGGAGGTGTGGATAGAGGTAATGGGGGAGATTTTTATGAATTTGATGAGGTGGCAGGGAAGTGCTGGTAGGAGTGAGATGGGAGTAAGAGTTTGTCTCGTTGTGGTACAAATGGGAAATGGTTGAAAAAGTTATGAGTTCTCGTATACGTGAAAACGTATTTCATGTCGTTTATGTGAAAAAAATATAATATTGAAACCAGTAAGGAAGATTTGATAGCGTCATGGATGCGAACATAGTTGTCAGTGATATGGATGGATGTGAATAGAGTTGATAGAGAGATGAGTGTGAATAAAGTTGATAGAGCGACTGATGTGAAGAGAGTTGATAGTGATATGGATAGATGTGAATAGAGTTGATAGAGAGATGAGTGTGAATAAAGTTGATAGAGCGACTGATGTGAATAGAGTTGATAGTGATATGGATAGATGTGAATAGAGTTGATAGTGATATGGATAGATGTGAATAGAGTTGATAGTGATATGGATAGATGTGAAGAGAGTTGATAGTGATATGGATAGATGTGATTAAAGTTGATAGTGATATGGATAGATGTGAAGAGAGTTGATAGTGATATGGATAGATGTGAAGAGTGTTGATAGTGATATAGATAGATGTGAAGAGAGTTGATAGTGATATGGATACATGTGAAGAGAATTGATAGTGATATGGATAGATGTGAATAGATTTGATAGTGATATGGATAGATGTGAAGAGAGTTGATAGAGAGACTGATGTGAAGAGAGTTGATAGTGATATGGATAGATGTGAATAGAGTTGATAGAGAGACTGATGTGAAGAGAGTTGATAGTGATATGGATAGATGTGAAGAGAGTTGATAGGGATATGGATAGATGTGAAGAGAGTTGATAGTGATATGGATAGATGTGAAGAGAGTTGATAGAGAGACTGATGTGAAGAGAGTTGATAGTGATATGGATAGATGTGAATAGAGTTGATAGGGATATGGATAGATGTGAATAGAGTTGATAGAGAGACTGATGTGAAGAGAGTTGATAGTGATATGGATAGATGTGAATAGAGTTGATAGTGATATGGATAGATGTGAATAGAGTTGATAGTGATATGGATAGATGTGAATAGAGTTGATAGTGATATGGATAGATGTGAATAGAGTTGATAGTGATATGGATGGATGTGAAGAGAGTTGATAGTGATATGGATAGATGTGAAGAGAGTTGATAGTGAAATGGATAGATGTGAAGAGAGTTGATACTGATATGGATAGATGTGAAGAGAGTTGATAGTGATATGGATAGATGTGAATAGAGTTGATAGAGAGACTGATGTGAAGAGAGTTGATAGTGATATGGATAGATGTGAAGAGAGTTGATAGGGATATGGATAGATGTGAAGAGAGTTGATAGTGATATGGATAGATGTGAAGAGAGTTGATAGTGATGTGGATAGATGTGAAGACAGTTTATAGTGATATGGATAGATGTGAAGAGAGTTGATAGAGAGCTTGATGTGAAAAGAGTTTATAGTGATATGGATAGATGTGAATAGAGTTGATAGAGAGACTGATGTGAAGAGAGTTTATAGTGATATGGATAGATGTGAAGAGATTTGATAGTGATATGGATAGATGTGAAGAGAGTTGATAGTGATATGGATACATGTGAATAGAGTTGATAGTGATATGGACAGATGTGAAGAGAGTTGATAGTGATATGGATAGATGTGAAGAGAGTTGATAGTGATATGGATACATGTGAATAGAGTTGATAGAGAGACTGATGTGAAGAGAGTTTATAGTGATATGGATAGATGTGAAGAGAGTTGATAGTGATATGGATAGATGTGAAGAGAGTTGATAGTGATATGGATACATGTGAATAGAGTTGATAGTTATATGGACAGATGTGAAGAGAGTTGATAGTGATATGGACAGATGTGAAGAGAGTTGATAGTGATATGGATGGATGTGAAGAGAGTTGATACTGATATGGATAGATGTGAAGAGAGTTGATAGTGATATGGATAGATGTGAATAGAGTTGATAGAGAGACTGATGTGAAGAGAGTTGATAGTGATATGGATAGATGTGAAGAGAGTTGATAGGGATATGGATAGATGTGAAGAGAGTTGATAGTGATATGGATAGATGTGAAGAGAGTTGATAGTGATGTGGATAGATGTGAAGACAGTTTATAGTGATATGGATAGATGTGAAGAGAGTTGATAGAGAGCTTGATGTGAAAAGAGTTTATAGTGATATGGATAGATGTGAATAGAGTTGATAGAGAGACTGATGTGAAGAGAGTTTATAGTGATATGGATAGATGTGAAGAGAGTTGATAGTGATATGGATAGATGTGAAGAGAGTTGATAGTGATATGGATACATGTGAATAGAGTTGATAGTGATATGGACAGATGTGAAGAGAGTTGATAGTGATATGGATAGATGTAAATAGAGTTGATAGAGAGACTGATGTGAAGAGAGTTTATAGTGATATGGATAGATGTGAAGAGAGTTGATAGTGATATGGATAGATGTGAAGAGAGTTGATAGTGATATGGATACATGTGAATAGAGTTGATAGAGAGACTGATGTGAAGAGAGTTTATAGTGATATGGATAGATGTGAAGAGAGTTGATAGTGATATGGATAGATGTGAAGAGAGTTGATAGTGATATGGATACATGTGAATAGAGTTGATAGTTATATGGACAGATGTGAAGAGAGTTGATAGTGATATGGACAGATGTGAAGAGAGTTGATAGTGATATGGATGGATGTGAAGAGAGTTGATAGTGATATGGATAGATGTGAATAGAGTTAATGGTGATATGGATGGATGTGAATAGAGTTGATAGTGATATGGATAGATGTGAATAGAGTTAATAGTGATATGGATGGATGTGAATAGAGTTAATAGCGATATGGATGGATGTGAAGTGAGTTGATAGTGATATGGATAGATGTGAATAAAGTTGATAGAGAGATTGATGTGAAGAGAGTTGATAGAGAAATGAATGGGAACAGAGTTGATAGAGATGGATGGGAACAGAGTTGATTGAGAGATGAGTGAGAATACATTTGATAGAGAGATGGATGTGAACAGAGTTGATAGAGAGATGGATGGATGGGAATAAAGTTGATAGAGAGATGGATGGATGGGAATAAAGTTGATAGAGAGATGGATGGATGGGAATAAAGTTGATAGAGAGATGGATGTGAACAGAGTTGATAGAGAGATGGATGTGAACAGAGTTGATAGAGAGATGGATGGATGGGAATAAAGTTGATAGAGAGATGGATGTGAACAGAGTTGATAGAGAGATGGATGTGAACAGAGTTGATAGAGAGATGGATGTGAACAGAGTTGATAGAGAGATGGATGGATGGGAATAACGTTGATAGAGAGCTGGATGGGAACATAGTTGATAGAGAGATGGATGGATGGAAATAAAGTTGATAGAGAGCTGGATGGTAGCATTTTTGATAGAGAGATGGATGGATGGGAACAGAGTTGATAGAGACATGGATGGATGGGAACAGAGTTGATAGAGACATGGATGGATGGGAACAGAGTTGATAGAGACATGGATGGATGGGAACAGAGTTGATAGAGAGATGGATGGATGGGAACAGAGTTGATAGAGACATGGATGGATGGGAACAGAGTTGATAGAGACATGGATGGATGGGAACAGAGTTGATAGAGACATGGATGGATGGGAACAGAGTTGATAGAGACATGGATGGATGGGAACAGAGTTGATAGAGAGACATGAATGTGAAGAGAATTGATAGACAGGTGGATGAGAAGAGCGTTTATAGAGTAATGAATGTGAACAAAGTTGATAGAGTAATGAATGTGAACAAAGTTGATAGACAGATTTATGTGAACAAAGTTGATAGACAGATGGATGTGAGCAAAGTTGATAGAGTAATGAATGTGAACAAAGTTGATAGACAGATGGATGTGAACAAAGTTGATAGAGACATCAGTGTGAACATATTGCAAACTGAAATGGTTGACGATAACAGATTATATATTGATGTGGATATAATATTTCATCGCGGCATATACTAGATATCGGTGTGTATGTCGATAGGTGGATGCAGCTTTGAAGTTGTTAATATATTCATCTTGGCCCGCCCTGGCTGTTTGCCAAACTTAAAGTGTGTAATCTCTGGTCTAATAACAATGCCTGTATAGGACAGCCCAATTCCTGTTGACTGACACACAGCGTTGGTGGCACTGACCTATTTACATTCCCTGTGACGTTAATCAGTATAATATAGGACATAATCGTTTACATTTACAGTACGTTTCCTGTGACTGCTTTGCCTTGGTGAAACGGTGATAAGGAACCTTAATGATGCTTTGTTTTCTATATTTATACCAAATTTACAAAAAAGCATTATGTGATACATGCATAATTTCTTGACTATAAACATTCCACACTTTAATCGATAATCATGAATTTATCAACATTTTCAATATGAATCAGCATTCCTCATATTATCAACATTCCTAAACTGACTCTACAATAGACCAGAATGCATTTAGAGCCAGGTAAATTAGCCAACTGATGACAAACAACAGATGATTGCTCCCCAACGGGCAGTTGCTAAACTGGAAATATACACACTCTTCAAATAATCAACATTCGTTAAAACATTAACATTCCCAAATTAGCCAACAATTACCAAAGATTAGCATTTCACATGTAATCAATATTATTCGGATTACCAACATTCTCCACATGATCAACATTCTGCATTTGACCAACATTCATTTAAAAAGCCCAATGTTAACCACTGATCAACATCGCACATGAAATTAATATTCCTAAAAGTATCAATATTTTACAACTGACCTGCACTAAAGTCAAGGACCAATATTTTTAACTGATCAACATTCTGCATCTGACCAGCATTCATCAAAACATCAACATTACCGAATTAATTACCATCAATCATGCACATACCGACATTTAACAAGTGATCGACATTCCCCAAATTATCAACACTCATCAACTGATCAACATTGACCAACACATCAACATCCCCTAATACATCATCATTCCCCAAAATTATCAACACTCATCGATTGACCAACATTCTACTATATCTGGCCATCATTCACCAAAACATCAACATTCCTTAAATCATCAACATTCTATAAATTATCACTACTCACCAACTGACCAACATTCTACTACATCTGACCAACATACTCCATCCATCAACATTCCGTAAACCATCAACATTCCTTAAATCATTAACATTCCATAAATTAACACTACTCACCAACTGACCAACATTCTACTACATCTGACCAACATTCCCCATCCATCAATATTCCGTAAACCATCAACATTCCTTAAATCATTAACATTCTTTAAATTAACACTACTCACCAACTGACCAACATTCTACAACATCTGACCAACATTCCCCAAACCATCAACATTACATAAATCATCAACATTCCCTAATTCACCAACATTCCCCGATGATCAATTTTCAACATATACATATTTATAATCATTGTGCACTTAAAGCTGCCTTATGTTAGACCTGCCCTAATCTTTTGATTGTATTTTTCTAACTATATGACCCACATATGCACTATTGTTGATTATGTCAATGTATGTTATGGGCACTGGTTACTTTTGCTGGAGGCTGCAGTTTGAAACTCTAGAGTGGCTTTTTCCTGAATGGCTACATTATTTTTTCTTTTGTCTCTTTTGCATTTTTTTTAACGTTGCATGGTCACTTCAACCCGGTGTAATTAAAATCACCATTATTATCATCGTTACTATCATCGTTATTATCATCATTACTATCATCATTACAGTTTCAAACCCTCTAGTCGACTTAGTAGAGAAACATAATGAGCACCTGATTCACCGAACAGTAAATGTTTTGAGATAAAATAAAAGAACTAGGTGGAGTATTTTATCTCTGCCGATAATAACTACAAAAGACAATGGTCATACGTTAGACATGTGATGAGAAGAGATAATAACTACATAAGACAATGGCCATACGTTAGACATGTGATGAGAAGAGATAATAACTACATAAGACAATGGTCATACGTTAGACATGTGATGAGAAGAGATAATAACTACATAAGACAATGGTCATACGTTAGACATGTGATGAGAAGAGATAATAACTACATAAGACAATGGTCATACGTTGGACATGTGATGAGAAGAGATAATAACCGAATAGCAAAGCAAGTCCTCATGTGGGAAACAACAGGTAGGAGGGAAAGAGGAAGACCCAGAGAGACACTGAAAGAACATTGAAGAGAGAAGCAAGAGCAGCAGGAATCGGCTCCCTCAATGAGATAGAGCTGCTTGCACAGAACAGGACAAAATAGCGAGATTTGATAAAATACCTTTAAAAGAATTGAAAACTGCTAGAATAAAAATGTAGATAAGAGAAGGAGTATCTTGGTCTACGCCCTATGGGCCGGCTACGACTCGAAAGGTCAATAGATAGATAGATAATAGCTACGGTAAATGTTAATACTGTGATCCTCTTACATACAGTACGTGATACTGGACAATGATTTTATCATTTTCATCATTAAAGTAATAATAATTATTATTTCGACTGCCAACGGAGTATTTATTCTCTAATAATCCGCTTTATTTATTTACATAAGTCAGTATTTCAGTAGCTATTCTCTATATGTTCTTGTTATATCTTGTATCTTTTTTCTCTCTTTATGGCGTTCACCATATGGCTTCAAAAGATATGTGTAGCGCTCTTCGTCATCCGTCCTTAAAAACAAACATGTTAATGTAGATAGAAGATTGTGGAAGGACATGATCGCATACGCCAACCGGTATGGAACATGATGATGATGATGATGATGATGATGATGATGATGATGATGATGATGATGATGATGATGATGATGATGATGATGATGATGATACAACATCTTGGATAGACTGAACATGTAAATCAAATAGAAATCAACTGAGGGATGAGAGATGTGCTACATATCGGAGAACATCCGATGAGAAATCAGATACGATGTTTTGGTTATACACTCCGATATGTATGTTGTAACTTTTATTAGGATTTTGTCGTCAGCACATCAAACTCTGACGGCTTCCGGGTTCACCCAGCCTTAAATGATTACCGAATTTTTTCTGGGAAAGTAAAGCAGCACGGGCGTAATACCGACCATATTACCCCAAAAATCATGTGCTGAAGGTCTGTAAAATATAGGGTCACTAACACCATATTTCCCTATTTGCCACTTGGCGTGACGGGGGTACTTTACTTTACTTTTTTTTTACATCTAACTCTGGGGAGCCGCGATAGCTCAGTGGTTAGTGAACTGCACTACAAAGGACAAGGGGTAGGGTTCGATCCCAACCGACGGCTTCCGGGTTCACTCAGCCTTAAATGGGTACCGGATCTTTTTTCTGGGAAAGTAAAGCAGCACGGGCATAATACCGACCACATTACCCACAAATCATGTGCTGTAGGTCTGTAAAATATAGGGTCACTATCACCACATTTCCCTATACGCCACTTGGCGTGATGGGGGTACTTTACCATCTTACTCTGAGTTTACTACATGGTCTTCTTCCATCTCATCTTTTTAATATATGATTTGTTTGGTGTAGAACCTTTTGGCATTCTTTCAAGACGAGCAAACCATTTCTTTTGTTGTGGTAGTTATTGGAGGGCCCCGGTATCACTGCAAACGAATGATACTCCATAATTGCTCAACTGCCCGTGTCAATGGAATCACCCAAATTAACATCTCATTGAATATCCAAACAAAGAAAGGCAGCTGCAGCCCACATCACAGCAAACGCAGCGTCAAAAGACATAAGACGTATCAGCACCGAAAGTGAACGCAGCTGAACTGTCCATCGTCGTACGATATCATCATTCATCGTAAGCAATCTGAATATAGAAACACCATCCGGAAGAAAAGCACGTCTCACGGTGTGCACAGAGCGCTAAACTCATTAACTCCATCAGCAAGTTGGACTTGGAATATGAGGAAACTGCAGCAAGGAACTCCTTTCAGACAGTGCCTCATCGGTTCCTGTTGCCTAACCGCCATATTGACCGGAAGTCCTTCGTTTGTTGTATATCTACTCAGTTCCGATTCTCTCTAATTCACGATATTATTTCTACTTATCTCTTCTGGTCACTCCAAGCGCTATTCTCGAACATCCCATGTCTATGGTGACTAGCTTTCCTTTTATGTTTTCTCGTGAGCGACCATTTTTGCAATTATTTATCGACATTCATATTTCCATTGTTACAATCATTATAGACTTCAATACAATACTCGTCTTACCTAGATTTTAGCTAATTGTCTTTGTATTCTAGCACGTGTATCTGTTTTCCTAGAATCTATCCAAAAATAGAGCTAGCTTTGTAACTGTGTAGTAATGTTGATATGAATTTCATAAGTAACTTCTGCTCAATAAAACATAGACTGGGTGTCCGGTTAGCGCAATCGATAGGCGGTTGGCTTACCACGGCAACAGCCGGGGTTCGTACCCTGGCGAGGTCACCTGGGATTTACTAATTCCCTAAAAATTAGTACCTCTGAAGTCGGAGTAAATCTGCCTGCATGGCGAGGGGAATCCTGTAATGGGATAAAACAGACTTTACACGCAAAATTCAGTCCCACAAAATTGAGTGGGTGGGACTTCGTCAGAGGTCAAAGCTGACGAAAGCGAACGAACGAAAACATAGACTGCTAGAGTGTGTTGATAATAACCAAGAAATAATTAGTGGAGAATGCAGCAATCAATAATGTTATGTTTTATAGACAGCACGGTATGGGCATTATCAGAGCTAGCAATATTTTGCTTATACCTTACACGCACAAGGTAACAGATGTGATACGTTGATCAATACATGAATTTGGTTCGTTAACAATAAGCCTATAGAAGGAGTAATTCAATCTCGAAATGAACCTCTTCAGCCGAACCAGTTGGGAAACAAAAACAAAACAAAACAGATATCTGGTTGTTGTTGACGTAATGCCACGTGTTGATGCGGGCAGGTTACCCTTTGACTCATTTGATGTGGCGAGTCGTAATGGATTTCTTGACATTCCCGGCTGTTACTAGA
Source organism: Megaustenia siamemsis (assembly GCA_032433765.1). Classification (NCBI taxonomy): domain Eukaryota; kingdom Metazoa; phylum Mollusca; class Gastropoda; order Stylommatophora; family Ariophantidae; genus Megaustenia; species Megaustenia siamemsis. The sequence goes on along the minus strand of JAVIAB010000041.1, from coordinate 51,834,041 downwards.
GAATTTGACGTTCGTCTATCCCAGGCTTTGGTTATTTGATTATGGAAGGCCCCGGTATCACTGCAAACAAATTAAAATCCATAATAGCTCAACCGCCCATGCCAGCGTAACCATCCAAATTAATATCTCATCTTCCAAACTAAGAAAGGTAACTGTAGTCCCCATCGTAGCAGTCTCAGCACACGCCAAAAGACATAAGGATCCCAGGCTATGCTGGGAAACTACGTGTGCAGCCCAGAGGTACTGCAATACTACTAGGTCTTCTATATCAGTAACAGCCACCATATACTGTTGCTGCGGGGAACACGGCGATCCTAGCTTCTGTTAGACAGTATCTTTTGATGCAGGTTGTTACCAGGGGAGACCACCAGGAGGTAGAACTGCTAGGTCTTGGTCAGAAGTTATATCCTTACTTTAGTTTCAACTATTTACTCTTGGTCAGCTGATGGTGCGCCGACCCTTCTATTGCGACGGCAGGTCGCAGGCGCTTCTGCTCCCCCACCTGGTTCGGTGAATTTATGAATAATCGTATTCTACTTCATCTGAAGGTGTCCTAGTGTGATGCGGTTTACAACTTCATTCTCTGATGACATTAAATATAAACTGATAATTCACTAATTCAGGAACACGAAGTTTGTACTAAAAATATTTGAGTTATGTTATCATTGGTAGAAGTTATATCCTTACTTTAGTTTCAACTATTTACTCGTTCAATTTTCTTTCTGACCGATGACGATAGGACGGAAGTCATAGCTCTCCATGATTGATGATTTGGTGCTAGTTCCTATAGGTCTTGGTTGTCCCACAGTTGAACCTTCCCTAGTTCCTATAGGTCTTGGTTGTCCCACAGTTGAACTTTCCCTAGTTCCTATAGGTCTTGGTTGTCCCACAGTTGAACCTTCCCTAGTTCCTATAGGTCTTGGTTGTCCCACAGTTGAACCTTCCCTAGCACTTGTTCTGCCAAGCGATTCTCTTGGACTGCCTTGTTTTCTTTCACCAGATGTTTTCCACGAGATATCTGATGGGCAAATCTTTGTTCATTCATTCTCAGCACATGACCGATGTATTCCCAACGACTTCTCTTATAAAGTTCCACACATGTTTTTGTTTCGTCTCTTATCAGTTTGTTGAAAATGTATTCTCTCCAGCTTATGTTTGAGGTTCTTCGGAGACATTTGTTGTCAAGACATTTAATTTCAAGACTTGGTGGATTTCCAGCTTTCACCTTTTGTAAAATGTAATTGTATTATCACAATCAATGTTGATAATACCGAGGACTTTCAATCTCGACTATCGTCTTCTCCTTCCATTATCTAACTGCTGATGTCTTTAAGCGCCGCACAGAAAGGAAGCTGTTATCAGTATACTACTATGGTGTCTTCAGATATTTGCTTGCTTGTTGTTTGATTCTCTCTTTTCATGAATGGAACATCTTTCTTTGGCGTATCTGGATGCTGTTAAAAAGGAACTGTTTTGATCTTTACTTGTCTTTTATTTCATCTATATATATTTTCTTTGGTGTTCCTTTTACCCTCTGTTTTGATGTTCATTGATATAATGCTAATGATGCCATTTAGTCTGGTTTCATTCTAAGTGCCAATACCATTTCATTTGTAGTTCGTTTATATATTCCAGACACAGTTTCATTCCTAATTTATAATAAATTGAGCTCAAAAATGTTAGAGGAAGTTAGTCACAAGTTGTAATATGTGGATGAACCTTTCACATCAGAATGTCCCAGAATCGTCTATTGCTGTAACGCGAAATCTCATAAGCTTTACTTTACTTGTTCAAAATATAATTAGCAGAACTGTTAAATAAACTACATAATTAATATTGTTTGTGGTGTTGAACCACTTGCATGAAATACCATTTGTAGGAATTAGTAGAATGTTGTAGATTCATTCCAAATGGACACGTAATTGCTGCAAAATGTCTAGGATCGCAGCTGAAATACCATTTTAAGAATCAAATAAGCAGTCCTGAAGCAAAAATAAGACATGGAGAAAATTAGTACAGGCATAGTTGTATTCATCCAGTATTATTTGTTCTTTAAGAGGCCTGGATGGTTAATTAGCGATCCATTGGCGAGGTTCACTTGTTATACAGAGTAAACCCTAGGTTTGAAATATGCCTTCAAGTCGACACAGCTAGAGACAAAAAAAAAATAGGTACCTACCATTTTATAAGAGAGAAGACGTCATGGAAAAGAGTAGAAGCCGTCTGGCCCAGACGATGTGAAGACGAAGACGACACACGTCCCCACACTCAATTCATCAACCATCAGCAGTTAAACCTGGAGGTACACCATTTTTATGATGCCACTTTCTGTTGTATTGAAATGTGAACACGTTAAAACGTTGAGCATATCTCCTTGGAGAGAAACCTAAACCAAATATAATGCAGTTTTAGAGTTTGAATTAAATTTGAAATATGTTGATAAAGACAAATAGAGGTGAAACTATGTTATCAATATCTTGGTAGGCATTGATTAGTAAGTCTGTTTATAATCTATCTATTGACCTTTCGAGCCGTAACCGACCTATAGGGCCCACCCAGATATCCTTTCTCTTATTAAAATTTTTATTCTAGCAGTTTCCTTCTAAAGTATTTTATCAAATCTCGCCATTTGTCTCTGTTCTGTGTCAGCAACTCTATCTCATCGAGGGAGCCGATTCCTGCTGATCTGGCCTCTCTTATCAATGTTCTTCTCAGTGTCTCTCTAGGTCAGCCTCTTTTCCTGTTACCTGTTGTTTCTCACATGAGGGTTTGCTTTGTTATTTGGTTGTCATCTCTCCTCATCACATGTCCAACATATGACCATAATCGTTTTCTTTATTACTGAAGATATTAGTGGATGATTGGCGATTTCTCTAATTTCTTCGTTTGTTTGAATTTGTTCCACGCTATACCAAGTATTTTCCTCAAAGGGTTATAACGCCACCTGTTTAAAATGTTTTTAATTTCAATTTCTGTTGTTACCAGTCTGTTTTTATCAGTTCGCTTTGTTACAACTCTATTTATATGTGTGAATTTGTTTTGTTACAATCTATTTATATGTGTAAATTTGTTTTGTTACAAATCTATATATGGTATTGTATTTTGACAAAAAATTCTTTGCATATTTCAGTATAGTTTGGCAAAAATCTTCTCGCATGTTTCAGTATATTTTGACAAAAATTGACTTGCATGTGTCAGATTATTTTGTTTAATTTATTTTCATTTGTCATTTTATTTTGCTAAAACGAACAATTTATTTGTGGTAATTTATTTTGCAAACATGTAAAAAGCGGATGGCTTACGAAAACAAGGAAAGCAAAAAGAAACTATAAGAAGAACAATTAATATAGAGGGCCCAGCTATAGATTTGCACAACATAAGACCTACAAGACCATCAGAAATACGTCATACATGGAGGGTTATGGTTTCTGCCATATGTACTGTCTTTAGGCAACAAGGAACTAAATAACTAACTTCATTTTGTTAAACATCTCTTTTTTGTATGTCGATTTACATACTACAGTGCATATTAATGCTTCAGGTGTGCTATAAATCTGTGATAAAATGTGATTTTTGTTGTTGTTGTTGTTGTTGTTGTTGTTGTTGTTGTTGTTGTTGTTGTTGTTGTTGTTGTTGTTGTTGTTGTTGTTGTTGTTGTTGTTGTCAAATTACCTGATGCGTCCCCGAGAGAAATAAGAAAAGATGGCAGTTTTCACATCTGTGTATAAATGGTAAGGAAAAAATACAAAATAGGAAAAAAATGGCATGTAAGAAGCTTTACGTGATAAGTGGACGACACAGACTAAACGACGTTTCGGCCCAATAGGCCTTCATCAGGAACAAACAAAAGCACACTGACACAAAACTAATAACGAAACAACCAAAACAAAAACAATCGAAATAAATACTAAAGTAAACACAAAGGACGAAATACAAACATTAAGTAGCAGCGGTATTGTACCAGTAAAGGGTTAAGGTGTAAAAATGCGAAGCTGCAGTAAAGCTGAATGTGAGGAAAAATAAAAAAATAGAAAAAAATGGAATGTAAGAAGCTTTACGTGATAAGTTGACGACACAGACTAAACGACGTTTAAGGTATAAATGGTAACCTTGTCAGATATAGGTGTGATAAGTGTCAACAGGTGTCTCATATTTGCGTGAGAATGTTAACTTCATACGCCATTGTGACAATGTCAGCTTGTCAGAAACTGTTATGAGTATGTCGAAATTGTTACAATCCATGGTGAGAATCTCAGCGTGTTACAAACCATTACGATAATGTCTTCTTGTCACGAAACGACGTGAGCATATCATCTTGTCACAAACTATTGTGAGTTTGTCATCTTGTCAAAAACTATTGTGAGTATGTCATCTTGTCACAAACTATTGTGAGCACGTCATCTTGTCACAAACTATTGTGAGCATGTCATCTTGTCACACACTAATGTGAGCATGTCATCTTGTCACAAAATATTGTTTTTCATCTTGTCACAAACTATTGTGAGCATGTCATCTTGTCACAAACTAATGTGAGCATGTCATCTTGTCACAAAATATTGTATCTCATCTTGTCACAAACTATTGTGAGCATGTCATCTTGTCGCAAACTATTGTGAGCATGTCATCTTGTCACAAACTATTGTGAGCATGTCATCTTGTCGCAAACTATTGTGAGTATGTCAGGTTCGTCACAAATCTATGTGAAAATGTCCACATTATCACACATCTGTGTAAATGTATCAACAAATTAATTGTTTCGTCATTTTATGTATCTTCTCGCATTACCTTTTTAAGAAACTATCGGAGTATACCCGAGGGTTTATCGATACGGCCACACCCTACACATTGATTGGATAAAACGACAGGGATGTTGTCGCAATAAATGTGTACCGCAAGTTATCGCATATGACCACATTAAGCAAAACACAGTGCAATTCAATTCGCTGATAAATTAACATCGTCATTGAAGAGATGTAGATACGTTGGTGACGCAATAACGCGCACACAATCTCGTAACGTGGGGGAAAAGGTGGGATTGGTCGACAGCTGCTCCAGGCAGCCCAATGGACTCAACGTTTTGAAAGTACCAAAACATAAAACTTATAATCATCATGATCAAGCACCATGCCTACTGGCGTAGGTGATCATGTCTCTCCACAACTTTCGATCCCGACAGTTATTTATCATTTCTGTTGTTGACCTTCTGCCAAACCATTCTCTTAAGCTCTCTGGCATTTTTTCTCTTTGCTTTCCTCTATCTCTTCGTCCCTCAATTTTCCCAGTTGTTACAATATATTCTAGTTGTTCTCTTCTCATTACATGGCCAAAAAATGATGATTGTTTCTTCCTAATACTGGAAATTAGCTATCTTTTTGCTTTGGTCTCTTTCAGAACGTTTTCATTACTCTTCTTAGCTGTCCATGGTATTCTCAACATTTTTCTGTTAAACCACATTTCTACAGACTCCAGTTTTTTTCTTGTTTGTTGTCCTATTGTCCATGATTCACATCCATATGTTAAGACTGACTCTACATAACATTTAAGAACTTATAATATATACTAATAAAACAGTTTAGGGCACTATCAACTCGAATATTTGCCCAGCTGTTGTCGATTTCTAGCCCTCGCTAAGTCATTGCATCTACACACATCTTATTTGTCATGCTATAAGTAAAATAAAGTGCCCATTCACGCCACGTGGCGTATAGGGAATATGGTGTTAGTCACCATCATTTGTATAGATCTTCGGCACATGATTTTTTGGGTAATGTGGTCGGTATTACGCCCGCGCCGCTTTACATTCCCAGAAAAAAAATCCAGCACCCATTCTAGGCTCGGTGAACCCGGAAGCCATCGGTGTCTTGTTCTTTGTAGTCCAGTTCACTAGCCACTGAGCTATCGCGGCTCCTGGTCGTGCTATAATTCGTCATAAATGTTAACACGTTGTTACAGCTCATTAACCATAAATAATGAAGTTACATGCATGTTCCATGTGCCCATTTACATATTGATAAACTGATAGAATTATAATTTATCGCTAATTTTTGTTAATTATTGTGATATATCATGACAGTTTTAATTATTTCTGCAAAATAAATTGTTGCAAATTAATTATTACAATTACAATTGCATTGTTGGTTTTTATTTTAGTAATGACATAATGATGTTGTGTGCTGTGATTTTTTACTTTGCGTATTTTGTATAGACATCTGGCAAAATACAGAGTAAGGGAGATCGCGGACGACAAAGAGAGAATATACTAGATAGCTTGGCATCGTGCCACAGTAAGGAGTCAGCAACGGAACTAATAATATACTGTGGACATAACATTGTGGAAGGGCATGATCTCCGACGCTAAATGGTGTGGCACTTGATGATGACGGCGATTTTATATATAAAACTGCCGTCACTGTCATTGTAATCACGGAATTGAGACACATTCTGCACAAACTTGTTTACGTGATTGCAAATTATCGAAGCTGTGGTCGAGTGCTATAATTTCGACGAGAGAATGATTCGGACAATCAATCTCTAAGATAACAGAAGCAATAAATATGGGGATTGATGAGGGGCTAGATAAATTAAGAACTAGAAGTATTGTAAATGGTTGAGATTGTTCACATTGTATGGCCTTTTATTGTCTTTTAATGAGCAAGTTAGTGGGCTTCGATGAGAAGTTTGCTGTAGAAATGAAATACATGGCGGTCGTATAGGTGGATAATTTAGTTTTATATATTAATTAATTAATTAATGCTTGATAATTTTTTTTTATTTTTTTTTATTTTTTTTTTTTGGTGGGGGGGGGGGGTGTTGATATATTAGAAACAGAATATCTTATATATTGGGAAATAAATAGATTCGGAACTTGATAGGTGGATTCGTGGATGGTTTGATGGATGGATAGATGAGTGTTTGAATGAACGATTGAATGAACGATTAAATGGTCAGACGGATGAATGAATCGATGGACCGTTGGATTAGTTTGGACTGATAAATGACTGAGTAAATTATTAAATAAATGAACTTCGGGCTGGATAATTTCATGATTGGATTTGTATATGGATGAATGGGCATGGGACTGAACTGATGAATAATGAATATTTGAATGACTGGATGGATGGGTCGATGTATGGATAGATGGGAGGGTGGAATGATTGAGTTATAGATTAGAAAGTTATGTCCTGCGATATATTCCGGTCGTTAGGGAGTGAAACATTTGATAGCATTTGGTCACAGCATTTTGGGGTGAGGGCTGTAATGAGTGGTAGAGCGTAATGACAAGCCATGAGACAACAAGCTTGTTTTACCGTATTTCTTATACAAAACCTGTTGAGTCGCCAGGTAAATGAATTTAAATATCTGGAAACAATGTTAACCTCAGATGGTAGATGTACAACAGAGGTGAGATGCAGAATAGGCCAGGCAAAAGCAGCTGTTAAAAAAATAAGGAATAGACTGAGCAGTCCATTTTGGACAATAGAAGTAAGAAAAAGAGTTCTTAAATGTTACGTAGAGCCAGTCTTAACATATGCATGTAAATCATGGAGAAAAGGACAACAAAAAAAGAAAATCACTGGGGGCTGTAGAAATGTGTTTTTACAGAAGAATGTTGAGAATACCATGGATAGCTAAGAAGAGTAATGAAAACGTTCTGAAAGGGAGTTAATTTCCAATATTAGGAAGGAACAATGATAATTTTTGGCCATATAATGAGAAGAGAACAACTGAAATATATTGTAACAACTGGGAAAATTGAGGGACGAAGAGATAGAGGGAAGCAAAGAGAAAAGATTCCAGACAGCTCAAGAGAATTGCTTGACATAATTTCAACAGCAAAAATGATAAATAACTGTGAGATCGAAAGTTGTGGAGAGATATGATCACCTACGCCAGCAGGCTTAGTACTTGATGATGATGTTGAGTGGCCACTACTGTCATCATACTGGAGCAGTTTTCAGAAATGCACTTTGAATCCCTGTCTGATTAAACAAAAAGATTTAGCACAAAGTACGAACGCCACAACGCCATGAGAGTTCATGGAGCAATTTCATACAACTGGGCAATAATATTAAAAGTTGACATTGATTTTACTCTTCTTAAAGTAATGCCCGGACACCGTTGTTCTGGATCATAGTCCGCGTCGGGTAGAACAGGGTACTAGAACCCAGCTTAAAATCTTAGGTTTTAGTGCTGGAACGGGTACTTGCTAGTACTAGTCACACACATTAACCACTACACGCTTCGTCAATCCATGCATTAATCTTCATCCCAACGTTGTTCTACCAATGCCAGACCTGGACCCTAGATGCAAGAACAATAAGAAAAACAACTTCTACTGAGATGAAATGTGTTAGACGAATGACAGGAAACAGTCTGAGAGATAAGATCAGAAATGAAGAACTGAGAAAAAAGCTAGGAATAGCCGCCGCCGTAGAATATATAAGGAAACAACAGATAAAAGGGTTTGGCCACGTGACAAGGCAGAAAGATCAAAACACAACACAACGAGCCTTCAGCAAACGTTGTGAGAACACCAGACCCAAGGGTCGACCACGAAAAAGATGGAAGGATGAAATATTAGAAGCACTAGGAAACATAACAGCAGCAGAGGCGAACAGAAGAGCAAAAGACCGCAAATTATATCTCCCCTCGACGCTGAAAGGTAAATGAGGAAGGAAAGAAGAAGAATCCATGCATTACCTTTCAGCATATTTGTTCGACTGAATGTCTTGCTAATTGGTACAGCATCAAGGCGATGTCTAGGAGCGATAACCCAGGATTTATCCCGTCCCACCCCTTCTTAGGTTGTTAATAATTATGAAAGAGGGTGATAGGGGGTGGGGGGAGGCCTCGGTAGTCTAGTTGGGAAAACCACCCGACTGGGCCACCAACATCTGGATAACTCGTGTTCGATTCCCGCTAGAAGCAGTGTGAGTTAGTTCTCGTATTTGGAAAAAAATAATATCCTCGTGATCGACCCAGCCGCTGGCTGAAATGGGTACCAGTGTAGTACTCTGGGAAGGCGAGGAATGCCGCCTCGCATCGTGAGTTTCGATGCTTGATGCGACACTATCCAGAAGTCTCCGAACACTTCTGGATAGGCGGCCGAGCACATATATGTGAAAACTCGAAGGCTAAGACGCCGATTCAAGTCTCGTACTTGACCTTTACCTTTACTTTGAAAGATCGAAACACACGAATGGGGGCACCACGTCTGATGCCCAGACTTCCTCCTGTTACAAAGATTTTTATACGGGCAGTTTCATAGCGTCACTGTCAATTCCTTTCAGTCTCCAAATGTTCCTCTTCGTTTGACTTGAATGTTCCAATAACTTATTATCCTTCAGCAGCGCAGATGTCTCGGTCCTAGTTGCAGTGTCACGAGTATAACTATAAATGATGAAGAAACACGATGTTAACAGTTAACAGTAAATAAGGAAATCACAAAATAAAACAGGCAGTCACAACGAGGATCAAACCCTTACCCATCGCCACACCAACGTTCCGGTAGTTGTAAATGATCTAACGAATGCCTACGCCAAATCGCTGCCTCTAATAAGGAAGTGTGTTGGAAAAGTGCACTAATAATGAACAAGAAAGATAACTAGTTGGTTTACAAAATATTTCTTTTTTAAAGTACTTATCTCCCTTGAAAAATTGATAAATTCGGTGCTTCTAAACCGTTTATCAATTCTGTACTAATCTTACCAGCACATTTGTGTCATTGGTTATCGTAGTGTGTTTACTAGTGTGTGCAGATACGCGGACCATTCAATTAGTAATGCAAGACATTTTTCATATTTGTCAAATTTGTTTATTAAAATAATAGTGAGAATTCTCTTTCAACCTTCAGGTACATTCCAATTGTCCCCATTGTTCAATGGCGCTCCATGGTAGCCAACCTTCGTTGCGGAGATGGGACTCGATGATGCACTATTATTCAATAGACCTACATTTCATGTTGACTACAAGAGACTGTTAAACACCCTGTCACTGACGATGTTATCAGTTACCTTGATTGTTTCTTTTCTTTTTTTGGTGACAATCAAATTCTACTTTTAAATCTGAAAGTTATGGATGAGCGGTTGACTTGGCAACTCAAAGAGGACCGACTAATTCTTAACTGCCAAACTACAATCAACCTAGATATAGAACACAATTATAACACGTCACTATTATGGAAGACAGCAATAGAACATAGATTTTTTGGCTTTGTTCTTTGACGCCTCGACACATTCAACAATGGTATTTTCAGGTGAATATTTTCATGAAAAATATACTGAGTTCTGAGTCTGAATATCTTGGTCTGCTCATGTAACCAGTGATGGAAAATGTAGAACTGAAATAAACATAAGAATAGGTATGGCAAAAAGTAGTTTTAATGCCATTAAAAATATACTAACATCAAAACAAATAACACCAGGGCTAAAACTAAGAACAGCAAAATGTTACATATTGTCAATATTCCTGTATGATGCAGAAACAAGAACATTAAACAAGAAAACAGAACAGAAAATCGAAGCCTTTGAAATGTGGATTTATAGAAGAATAGGTAGAATTGGATTGAAAGTAAAGAAAACAACTGATGAAGTTTTAAAACAACTAAAAATAAAAGGGAACTACTAAACACAATTAGAGCAAGACAAATGTAATTTCTGGCGCATGTTAAAAGACACAACAGCTTAATAAATGTAATATTGGAAGGGAAAATACAAGGTAAAAGAGGCAAACCAAGACTAACATGGACGTGTAACATCAAAAGATGGACCAGTCAACCTATGACAATCTGCACCATCAAAGAAAGAGACAGAATGGAATGGCGCTCCATGGTAGCCAACCTTCGATGCGAAGACGGCACTCAGTGATGATGATGATGATTTTCAGGTGTCCTACAACGTTCTAGCTTTCACACACTGATAGTACTAGTTCTAGATGAAAGCGTTCGGAACATAGAAGAATGAACAAGAATCGAACTCTCAAGCAAATGTTGTGTGCAGATCTCGGTGACTGAAGATGTTTACGAGTAATCTCTGAGTTATCTTTTCTTTATAGAAAAGACTGGAGAAAATCGGCAGTTTATGATTATCATCATCATCAAGTACCATACCTGTTGGCGTAGGTGATCATGTCTCTCCACAACTTTCGATTTCCATAGTTATTTATCATTTGTGGTGTTGAAATTCTGTCAAGCCATTCTCTTAAGCTGTCTGGAAACTTTTCTCTTTGCTTCCCTCTATCTCGTCGTCCCTCAATTTTCCCAGTTGTTACAATATATTCCAGTTGTTCCATTCTAATTACATGACCAAAAAAATGATGATTGTTTCTTCCTAATATTGTAAATTAGCTCTCTTTTTGCTTTGGCCTCTTTCATGACATTTTCATTACTCTTCTTAGCTATCCATGGTATTCTCAACATTCTTCTGTAAAACCACATTTCTACAGCCCCCAGTGATTTTCTTTTTTTGTTGTCCTTTTCTCCATGATTTACATGCATATGTTAAGACTGGCTCTACGTAACATTTAAGAACTCTTTTTCTTATTTCTATTGTCAAAAATGGTGTGCACAGTATTATTCTCTTTTTTTTGAAAAGCTGCTTTTGCCTGAGCCATTCTGCATCTCACGTCACCTCTGTTGTACATCTACCATCTGAGGTTAACAATGTTCCCAAATATTTAAATTCATTTACCTGTTTTAATATTATTCGACTGGTCTTTATTGTACATTGAGATGATGTATTTTTCTTTCTTGTTACCATTACTTCTGTCTTTTTGCTATTAAGGCTGAATCCTTTATTTTTGCTTTCTTTCGTTATAATGTCTAACATTTATTGTTACTCTTTTTCTCTTTTAGCGATTAAGATTGTATCATCAGCATACCTAAGATTCTTTATATTATGACCTCTAATTGTTATTCCCGGCATGTCCCTTATGGATCTTAAAATAATCTCACTATGCATATTAAATAAATCTGGTTACAGCAAACAATATTGTTTAACACCCTGTTTTATTTGCTGAAAAATCCCCAATTGATTTTCACTTCTTTTGGCCGATGTTTTTTTGCCATTACATGTTCTTTATTATAAACACGTGGAAATATGATAAGAAATATCATGAAAGTTGAAAGAAAAAGACACAAGAGAAAAGAAACAGCAAAACACTTTCTAGTTCTTTATACAACCATACTTGTCGTTCAAAATACTGCAAACATGTCAAATCTATCATGAGACAGTTACTCAGAAAAAAAGCTTTTGACAGTTTCTCTCGAAGAATATCTGTCTGTTTTCAGCCGTCTTTGAGGGCGTTATAGTAATGAGCATCATCATGAGCCATACCGTTTGGCATAGACAATCATGTCCTCCAATAACTCTCTGACCAAAGTAAGTATTAAAAAAAGTAAAGAGCCCCCATCACGCCAAGTGACGTATAGGGATTATGGTGTTAGTTAGTGACCATAAATTTTACAGACCTTCTGCATATGATTTTTTAAGTAATGTGGTCGGTATTACGCCCGTGCCATTTTATTTTCCCAGAAAAAAATCCGGTACCCATTTAAGGCTGGATGAACCCGGAAGCCATCGGTTGGGATCGAACCATACCTTTTCTCCTTTGTAGTCCAGTTCAGTAACCACTGGGCTATCGCGTCCCCCTTCTGTCCACAGTGCATCTTATCAATTCTGCTTTTGACTGTTTTCCATGTCACGTCACCAAGCTGCATAGTATCTTCACTCTTTGTCGTCCGCGCTCTTTTTTTCCATGTATTTTTCCAGCAGTAACCAAATATTCCAACTTTCCTTTTTTTCAAATTATGCCCGAAAAGAGACGATTTGTATTTAGGAGCTCTCTCCTTGTGTTGGCCACATGGAGAATTTCCTCGTTGCTCATTTTAAACAGCCAGCGAACTCTTTATGTTCTTCTGAGAAATCCTATTTTCGTATATTTATTTATTTATTTGTCTTCTGTCCATGATTCGCTTCCATCGGTCTGAATTGGCTTTATAAAATACCGACGAACTCTCTTTCGCATTTCCATTGACATTGACTTGTTATAATATAAATACAGAAAAAAAGAAAAGAAAGACAGAAAGAAAGAAAGAAAGGGAGAGACGGGCAAAATAAACAAATGAGAGCACACCTTCCATATTTAGTAAAGGCAATCCTACAGTAAACCACACGAACAAAGAATCTTACATCCCAACGTAACCCTTCCTTTCGATTCATGCACATGATGATTAGACGAGTTATTTCCCCTGTTCTTGACAAACATGATCCTTTCAATCTGTCTATGTGTTCGGTTTGGTATTAGACTGTTTAAATGCAGTTTTCAAGTTATAGTTAAGTCTACACTTTTATTTGTTACGTGTATCCATGTAGCATGGCTGGTGTCAAACGAACTTAATTTTGTTACGATCATCATCATAGTGTGCCGTCTCCGCATCGAAGGTTGGATACCAAGAAACGCCATTCCGCTCTGTCTCTTTATTTTTATAGTGCGGGTTGTCATAGGTCGACTTGTTCATCTTTTATTGTTACTCGTCCATGTTAGTCTTGATCTGCTTTTACCACTTTTACCTTGTATTGCATCTTCCAAGATTACTTTTAGTAAGCTGCTGTCTCTTTTAACATGTTCCGAAGATCTCATTTGTCTTGTTTGAATTGTGTTTAGTTGTTCTCTTTTCATTTTTGGTTGTTTTAAAACTTTCTTTTCTTTCTATCCAGTTCTTCCTCTTCTTTTATAAATCGCGATTTCAAGGCTTTCTCAAAGACTCAATTTTCTGTTCTGTTTTCTTGTTTAATGTCCCTGTTTCTGCATCATACAAGAGTGTTGAGAAGATATAACATTTTGCTATGCTTAGTTTTAGCACTGGTGTTATTTGTTTGAATGTTTGTATAATTTTTTCATGGCATTTAAATTGCTTGTTGTATTCCTGTTCTTTTGTTTATTTTTGTTGTACATGTTCCATCCCTGGTTATATTTAGTATATCCAAGGTAGTTGTAGCTCTGAACTGTCTCCAGGTCTATTCTTTCAACTTTGATATCTAATTTTTTTTGGAGAATTTTCTTTGTTTATGAACATAGTTTTAGTCTTTTTGATATTCATATCTAGTCCATATTTTTTGCTTGTCATGTTTATTACATTAAGTAATTGTTGTAGATCTTTAGGATTTTCTGCTAGTAGTACAGTATCATCAGCATATCTCAGGTTATTGATTATCTTTCCATTAATGTTTAGGCCTGATATCTCTGTGATGTTTTTAAAGATTTGCTCAGTGTATAGATTGAACAAGCTTGGTGATAGGATACATCCTTGTCTTATTCCTTTCTTTAATTCAATGGGTGTAGAGTTCTCTTTTGTTATATTTTATTATTGCTGTTTGCTCCAGGTATAAATTACACATAAGTCGTATGTCTGTGTCATCTAGATGTATATCTTCTAGGCAGTGTATAATTTGTGTATGAAGCAGGCATATATTAATTTGTTTTCTTCCATGTACTTTTCATTTGACATCCTCATGCAGAACATGATTTCTTTTGTCCCACTGTTTTTCCTAAATCCAAATTGGTGTTCTTCTAATTCCATATTGATTTATTGTTAATTCTTCTTTGTATAACATTTAGCAATATATTTTGTTATATAGATCATTAGGCTGAAATTAGGCATTGGTTCTAAAATCACTGCATTCAACCGCACCATTCTTTTTAGGCAATGCAATGAAAGTTGATGTTTTAGTTCATCTGGTATGTATCCCGTATGATATATGTTGTTGTATATGTTGGTGATCACTTAAATACCAACATTTTTTAGTGCCTTTATTTGTTACGATGGCACACTTAATAAACACATCTGTTTATTTTCATGCCTCAAGACAGTCTATTTTCTTCATTCATATGGTCACTTTTTTAATAATTAACGTCATTATGCTTTGACAAAGTTAAGAAATCATGCTTTTGTTTTTCATTGTCTTGTATGTGAAGTAATGGTCATATCGAAGAAACAATCATCACCAGCATGCAGCATAAAAATGAACAGGACAAACTTGAAACAAACAAGTGCAACGCGTCAAATACTTGAGCACAGCAATAACATCGGATGGATGATGTACCACGGAAATGAAAAGCAGAATAGCTCAGGCCAAAATAGCATTTCAGAAAATGAAAAATATCTTATGCAACGAATCTATGTGAAGAAAAACAATGAGAAAGAGAGTTCATCGGTGCTATATAGAACCAATTCTGACCTATGGAATGATGGACAGTAGACAAACAAATGAAAAGACGATTTAAGGTCACAGAGATGGGATTTCTCAGAAGAAT
Organism: Megaustenia siamemsis; assembly: GCA_032433765.1. Classification (NCBI taxonomy): domain Eukaryota; kingdom Metazoa; phylum Mollusca; class Gastropoda; order Stylommatophora; family Ariophantidae; genus Megaustenia; species Megaustenia siamemsis. The sequence goes on along the minus strand of JAVIAB010000041.1, from coordinate 51,818,729 downwards.
GTTGAAAGTTACCCGGACAGCTAAAAAGACCAATGAGGAAGTTCTCAAAGAGGCCAACACAAAAAGGCAGCTCCTAAAAAACATCAGAAAGAAACAATCAACATTTTTTGGGCACATCATGAGAAGAGAAAACTTGGAATACTTGGTTACAACTGGCAAAATAAAAGGAAAGAGAGATCGCGGACGACAAAGAGAGAAAATACTGGATAACTTGGTGCCATAGCATGGAAAACAGTCAACAACAGAGCTGATACGATGCACTGTAGATAGAAGATTGTGGAAGCACATGAACGCCTACGCCAACCGGTATGGCACATGATGATGATGTATGTGAAAGAGGCCTTAATTGGAACATCGTAATTTATTGTGTCTATGGATTTAGCTGCTAAATACCATTTTATGTCTACTTTTCACTTATTCTCACACTTCTGCATACACTTTTATTTTTTGTAAAAAAAAATGCTAAGTCACTAATGTGCACATTTATTCTGAGAACTAAAAGATACAGAAAGTTTCACTTGTTTTGTTTTCCTGTAGAAATTGCCAAATAAGTTGAACAAGTTCATTTTTTAGAAGCATCAATAGAAAGGGAATGTCTTACATACAAGATGGAAGTTTTGTGAAAGACAGACAGAGTGTGAGAAGAGAGAGAGAGAGAGAGAGAGAGAGAGAGAGAGAGAGAGAGAAAGAGAGAAAGAAAGAAAGAGAGAATGCATTAAAACTACACACAATGATTTGGCCATTATTGAAAGCCAATATAATATGTTTATTATGTTAATAATAATAAAAACACAAGAAGTTATATTGAATAAAAGTTATATTTTCAAGCGTAAACATTGATAGAAAATAATGCAACATTGAGCAAACAGTGGTTATAATATAATTTTAAGAATAGCAGCTTATGACATCGTGTCAGACGACAAGATAAATAACAATGCCTTCAAGGAAAAAAATGAAATGATGTGTGAAGATTAATACTCTAGCCAAGATTTAATAGAAGGCAGCAATTACTTAAGGAAAAAATAATTAATTAATTTGTAAATAGATTTATTATTAATAATGAATGAAAAAAAATGTACTTATGGATTGTTCAAAGTGTAAATATTTTATATACTCTTATTAGAAATTATTTCTCTTATTAGAAATTATTACTCTTATAAGAAATAAAAAATATACATTACATTATAATATTTTTATTTCAAAGCAAACAGGCATTTAAACAAAGCACTGTCTGTGCAGAACTTAGCTTATCTTCTGAGGTTTGCCAGGTATTTTGTGCAGGCAGGAAAATAAAGGCCAAAGTGCAATGTAAAACCTCACCTTATAACTTTCTATCTATTCTATCTATCATCCTTTCGAGCCAAAGACGGCACATAGGGCAGAACCACAAACTCAAAACCAGAAATCAAATGTGTATTCATTTGTTTAGAAAATAGTAAGTTAATTTCCCTCAATTATGCTCTCCGTTGTAACTAGGGCTTTACTTAGCTCCCTGGCTGCCTTACATTTTAAATTAGTGCTACAGATTAAAGTTTACTTCCTTTATATTTAATAATGTCAACAGGTTAAAGTTTTATTCCTCTTTTATTTAATCATGTCAACACTGCAAAATTAACTTCCCTATTATTTAATTATGTTAACAAATTAAAGTTTACTTCCTTATTACTTATGTTAGCAGATTGCCGTTTACTTCTTTATATTTAATAATGTCAACATTGTAAATTTTACTTCTTTGTTATTTAATTATGTCAATAGCATAAATTTTACTACTTTATTTACTAATAATGTCAACATCATAAAGTTTACTACTTTATTTACTAATAATGTTAATATGATAAAGTTTACAACTTTGTTTACTAATAATGTCAATAGCATAAATTTCACTACTTTATTTACTAATAATGTCAACATCATAAAACGTACTACTTTATTTACTAATAATGTCAACATCATAAAATTAACTACTTTATTTACTAATGATGTCAACATTATAAAGTTTACTACTTTATTTACTAATAATGTCAATGTCATAAAGTTTACTATTTCATTTACTAATAATGTCAATGTCATAAAGTTTACTACTTTGTTTACTAATAATGTCAATGTCATAAAGTTTACTACTTTGTTTACTAATAATATCCACACTATAACGTTTATTTCCTCAATATTAAATTAGGACTGTGGCATAAACTATGATGCATGCAGAATGTATGATGAATTCCAGTTTAGTATTTCTTCTTCTTCTATAGTCCTTTTGTGCTGTAGACGGCACATAGGGCAGAACCACAATCTCAAAAACAGAAACCTTGCGTGCCAAAATGGCACATATTGCAGAGATCACTGCTTCTAAAATCTATGGTTCTGTTTCCATAACAATACGTTTTACAATGACAGCTTGTCAAGCCATCGATCAACCTCCTTAGTCGCCACTTATGATGTTGCTTGGAAGGTCACAGTGTCACTATTCTTTACTTCCCTTATAATGAGGCACCGGTAACACACGGCATGTTTAGTTTTTGCTTTGTTTTTATTTAACTTGGATTACGTTGTAATGACTGCTATATAATTCACAGAGAGATTTACATTACTTTCTGGCAAATTATTTATAAAGTGCAACATGCCTCGTTTATTGATATTTAAGATAATAGAATAAATGTTCAATTTATATTGGAATAAATGCAATTATATAGTAAACAGACATTCAATTTTGGATATTGCAAAGAGGAAAATAGAGAAAATGCTGACAGTGAAAACAAAAAAAATATATATATATATCTGGAAACAGGAAATTAGATATCTGGAAACAGGAAACTAGATATCTGGAAACAGGAAACTAGATATCTTGAAACAGGAAACTAGATATCTGGAAACAGGAAACTATTCTGGCACTAGATATGTCATGCGTTTAGAAGATCTAGAAGCACTTACAAGAATTGTTATTCAGTGGAATCTAAAGTTGTACATTTGTAGTCTACAAAATGATAATTATCTTTTGATTATAGAGAGAAGTAAGCAAGATGCAGCTGTATGTTCCCCTCATCATGGCAGGGAACTGAGAGAAAGAAAGGGACAGAAAAAAAGGCAAAGAATTAGTTTGAAAAACATTTTTAAAAGAAAAAAACTGTTGATTTTGCAGACTGTTAGGTGACTGTGCATGACAGTGATGGAGATTCATGGCTGCAGATGTAGATACCTTAGGAGAATATAAAATGCCAATGATAAGAGAGGAAGAGAGAGAGAGAGAGAGAGAGAGAGAGAGAGAGAGAGAGAGAGAGAAATAAAAATATTACAATCATCATCATGTGTCATACCGGTTGGCGTAGGCGATAATGTCCCTCCACAATCTTCTATCTACAGTGCATCGTTTCAGTTCTGTTGTTGACTGTTTTCCATGCCATGACACCAGGCTAACCAGTATTTTCTCTCTTTGTCGTCCGCGATATCTCTTTCCTTTTATTTTGCCAGTTGTAACCAAGTATTCCAACTTTCCTCTTCTCATGATGTGCCCGAAAAATGTTGATTGCTTCTTTCTGATGTTTCTTAAGAGCTCCCTTTTTTGTGTTGGCCTCTTTGAGAACTTCCTCATTGGTCTTTTTAACTGTCCAGGGAACTTTCAACATTCTTCTGAGAAATCCCATCTCTGTGGCCTCTAATCGTCTTTTCATTTGTTTGTCTAACTGTCCATGATTCGCTTCCATAGGTCAGAATTGGTTCTATGTAGCGCCCGATGAGCTCTCTTTCTCATTTTTATTGACATAAATTTGTTGCATAAGATATTTTTCATTTTTTAAAATGCTTTTTTGGCCTGATCTATTCTGCTTTTTATTTCTGTGGTGCATCTCCCATGTGATGTTATTATTGTGCCCAAGTATTTGAAACGTTGCACTTGTTTCAGACTTGTTTCAATACAATCTATTGATAAAGTATGCTACAGATTTAGGTAAAAATGACATTGGTGAAAGATATTGAACATAAATTTACCCCAGCATGATTCAATACTTCATTGTTTGTTATTTTGTCTTTTTGTAGGAGATACCATGAATATGTCTTAGACAGTGCGTGGGAAAGAGTGACAATTCATCTTTTAGTATGGTCTCTTGATAAAATAAACCGCCCTCTACTGCTGTCAGTTCTTAAGCGCAGCAAATGAAAGATAAAGAAATTAGTTTTGAACCTACTCCTCGGCTGAAGGTCTTTAAGAATGATCCATTTATTATCTCTCAATATTTTTATGCAGCATGATGGTGATGATTGTTTCTTCGATATGACCATTACTTATTTTTTCTTACTATTCAGGCTTAGACCTTTCTTGCTTTTTTCTTTTACTATTATGTCTATCATTTCTTGTAGTTCATTCTCTGTCTCTGCTTTTAAGACTGTGTCTTAAAAATGAGACTGTCTCTTAAAATCCGTATGTTGCGTATTGTTTATGTTGTGACCGTTCGCTCCAATTCCTTTATATTTTGACATAATTTTACTTGGCATATAAGAAGGGTTCCTGTGTGTTACCGGGGCCTCATTATGAGGGAAGTAAAGAATAGTGACACTGTGACCTTCCAGGCATGTCGTAAGAGGCGACTAAGGAGGTTGATCGATGGCCTGACAAGCTGTCATTGTAAAAAGTATTGTTATGGAAACAGCGCCATATATTTTAGAGCAGTGATCTCTACAATATGTGCCACTTTGGCACGCAAGGTTTCTGTTTTTGAGGTTGTGGTTCTGCCCTATGTGCCACTTTGGCTCGAAAGGACAATAGATAGATAGATATAATATTTTTATAATGGAAATGTATCAGTCAAATACCAGTGGATAAAGAGATACAGCGAAGATGATGGCGCTGGATAGGACACACACTACGGAAGCCAACTGAGAGTATTTATTACACAACAGGCCCTTTTTGGAATTCTCAGGGGAAAAGACAAAGATGAAGACCAAGAAATTCTTGGAGAAGACAGATAGAAGCAGAGATGAAGTACATGGGGAAGACATGGAATGATCTTAAAAGAATGGCAAGAAACATAACGATTTGGAAGGTGTTTGTTGAAAACCTATGCTCCACAGGGAGCTGAAAGGTAGAAGAAGAAGAAGAATATTTTTATAGGGCCAGATTTCTGTTCTTAGCTTTTTGTAAACTTCACATGGAAACTCAATGCAGCAGAAGAAAAGTTCAGTTCTAAATTTTTTTTTTTAATTTATAAATTCAAGATATCTTCATTTAATGAAACAAGATATTCATGTTTATATACACAGTGAGTATGCAGGTAGTGGACTTTATGTGACGTAAGGGCTATATGAGTTAAAATGACTTTGTTAATAGGAAAATATATGATAATTTATAAGAATTATAAGCAAAAAGGATATTCATGAGAAAAAAAATTGTTTGTGAGTAAAATATACTTATAAAGATAAAGATATTATATAAATAGGAGTTTTTTTAAAGCTAAATAAGCTATAGAAAAAAAGGTAAAAATTTTGTGAAAGAGATTTTATTTTTAAAGAAAAGAAAGATAACTTTTTGCTTAAAATGGACGATAAGCTTAAAAGTGAATTTTCCGTGAATGAGATATCATGAAAATTTTAATTTCTTTACTATGTAGAATTTATGGATTGAGAAAATTACTTTTGAATGAAAGATAATGCATGAATAAATACGGTCTTCTGTGAGAAAGATTTTGTGGGACAAAAGTGGTAATTGAATGAAAAAGACAACTTTAAAAGTGTAAATAAGTGTATTTTTTTCTTGTTTACTATCCATCTTATTAATGTTTCTACTGAAATATTTTCTTTTTAATTCACACATTACTTTTTTTTTCAATTCTACATACTTGTTGCAGCAAAATTGGTAAATACAGTAATGAGTTTAACCAACAGTAATGAGTTTAACCAGTGCCCGCTGTTTTTTATAGAAAAAAATAGTGTTTGTACTCACCATGAGTTTGTTTGTTCTGCCGACACCATCTACTAGAACATTCTAATCAATTTCCTGTAGGTAAATGCATGAATCTTGAGGGAAAGAAAATGTGTTGTAATTGTCTTATTGTATTTTTCTATTTTTTTTTTCATTTATGTGCATTCATTTGCCTTGACTCTATTAGTACAATACCGCTGCTACTCTTGTTTGTATATCGTCCTACGTGTTTATTCTAGTCATTTCTCCTTCTAGTTCACAATTATTTTATTTGTTATTATTAATTTTTTTATTTAAAAGACATATTTGTATGTGTTTTGCATGTTTGTTCCTGTTGAAGGCTTATTATACCGAAACGTCGTTCTGGTGAGTTGTCCACTTGTTACGTGAAGCTTTATTCATACCATATACAAAAATATTTGTTTCCATTTCTCCTCATTGTATGCCGGCAGAAAAAAAAATCTGAAGACAAAACCATAGTTAGTTTCTGCAAAAATAACAAATCTCCTCATTGGAAATTGTATACATGCAAGCTATTACTAGAACTAACTATATAGGAGTATCGTGTTTAATCTACCATGCCAAATCTCTAAATCAAAACAGACAAAAATAGCCAACCAGGCAAGAGATGGCATACTGACATAAACAATAGTAAACTGTAAGCATGGCAATACAGCACAAAAATAAATGGTCAATTTCCCAATAAATATTTGTGAAAGAATATTCAATTTTAATTTACAATGTGGCAAGATATCGTTTATGTTTTATTAATTTTTAATTTAAGTTATTTTTCTTTCTTTTTCTTCTTTCTTCATGAAGATGTCAGGCACAGACAAATGTCAAACTTATGATGCAATGTCATCTCCAGTTCTTCTTAAGTACTGAAGATCAGCACGTTAATGTCTGATGTCAAATTTATAATTTTCAAGAACTTTAAAGATGTATTTAATATTCTACATGAAGATAGAAAGGATATAGAGCACTGAAGATCAGTAAGTTAATGTTCGATGTCAAATTTATAATTTTCAGAACTTTAAAATTGTTTTTAATATTCTACATGAAGATAGAAAGGATATAGAGCACTGAAGATCAGTAAGTTAATGTCTGATGTCAAATTTATAATTTTCAGAACTTTAAAAATGCATTTAATTTTCTATATGAAAATAGAAGGGGTATGAGTTTGGTGATCCATGAACCATTTGTGTACTGGTCACCCTACACAAGAGTAAGAGGTCCTTAGTTGGTCAAGATATCACTTCATCACTACATGAAAACAGATTGACTAATGAGGTGAAGATTGCCAACTTTCCTACAGTGATGGGTTCTGCTGATATAGAACATCTAGTACTCCAGTCATCATCATCAAGTACCGGGCCTGCTGGCGTAGGTGATCATATCTCTCCACAACTTTCGATCTCGACAGTTATTTATCATTTCTGTTGTTGACCTTCTGCCAAGCCATTCTCTTAAGCTATCTGGTATTTTTTTTTCTCTTTGCTTCCCTCTATCTCATCGTCCCCCAATTTTCCCTGTTGTTACAATAAACTCCAGTTGTTCTCTCCTCATTACATGGCCAAAAAACAATGATTGTTTCTTCCTAATATTGGAAATTAGCTCTCTTTTTTGCTTTGGCCTCTTTCAGAACGTTTTCATTACTCTTCTTAGCTGTCCATGGTATTCTCAACATTCTTCTGTAAAACCACATTTCTAGACTGTGCGAACTGGTAGTGAAGACACGTGTCACCAGAACTGAGCGACATTCTGGACAAATGAGCCAACATTGAACTGGCACAATTAGTCGCTTTGTGCTAATGGACATTTTGTGAAGATCTGGGAACCTATGGATCCGGAGTGCAGTGATGATGATTATAATTTATTATAACTCACTTCACTAATTCCTAATTTATTATAACCCACTTCACTAATTCCTAATTTAATATAACTCCCTTCACTAATTCCTAATTTAATATAACTCACTTCCCTAATTCGTAATTTAACATAACTCCCTTCACTAATTCCTAATTTAGTATAACTCACATCACTAATTCCTAATTTAATATAACTCACTTCACTAATTCCTAATTTAATATAACTCACTTCACTAATTCCTAATTTAATAAAACTCACTTCACTGATTCCTAATTTAATATAATAACTCACTTCACTAATTCGTAATTTAACATAACTCACTTTTTTCTCTAGAAAAAAAAAAAAACAATCAACAATTTTCAACTGCTATGTTTTTTAGTTTTCATTTTTCTTGTGATCCAATTATCTTGTGATATATCATTTGTATCAAAATGGTTCACCCATCCCATTAAAAGTGCTTTAACCTCTTGTCTCTTCACTTACAAGTTGCAATCAACCAGGGGTCAATAAATATTTAAAGGCATTTCTCCAGATGAGCAAATCATTCTAGACATTGTATCTGCATGTATTTTAGACTATCTATCTAT